>SKCR01005874.1:0-121190 GCA_019454045.1 Zanthoxylum bungeanum | reverse complement strand
GTCTGACGTTCGAACGAAGTAACGAACGCAGCACTAACGAAGACAGTGAACTTGTGAAATGAACTTGATGACGTACTTATTCTGAATTTCCCCTTCCGACCTCCGTTTCCCGCAATATCCTTAGCTAAAAAGGTAGTGCCTCCAACTGAGACTCATCATCGGGTTTCACATGCGAAAATGCAATGCCTACAGACGTTATATTGGAGTGATCGAAACTTGTATGATCACCGTTTCCGCCTTCGACAGGCCCATCATTCGGCCATTCCCCAGTGTATAGAATCCGAGGTCCCAGGTAAGCAGCATGCTCCGCGTAGAGTAGCTCAAGCCAGCTGTTGTTAACGAGCGTAACCCATTCGTAACTCGAGAGGTGCAGTACCTTCCACACAGAGGACCCCAGATAATTTGTCGCTAACGGACGCAGCCCATCCATAACCTTACATTTCATTTCACACCTTACGCCGTGTGGATGGCCGTTAGCGAGTCTTCTTACATTCCATTTCACACCTTACTAAAGAGAAGCTTCCACCTCTGGTGGCCTATGTTTCATGTAGAGCTTTTCATTTTTCCAACTCTGCTATGCCTCTTCCGATCTTTTCCATCTCATTTTCGGGACTCTGTTTGACTATGGAGAGTCTGGTTAGTAAGGTTGGCCTTTAAATAAGTGGTTATGAGACCTTGTAAAATTGCCTTTTCATTTTCCCCCTTTTATATACTCCCAAGCCATGGTACTGTTGTCACGTAAAGGGTTTTTCCACGTGCTGTCTGATCGATTAGAGGGGCTCCCTGCCCAAAGTCCGGTCCTCTGCCAAAGTAAGCTCATGGCCTGATGGTCTTGTCATATCAGTCTTCACTACTTGTGTTAATAATGAAGAAAGCTTGGGCGACGCCTATTGAAAGTGTAGTGTTGACACATGTTCTTGGCCGATTTTGAAGACCGATGCTAAGATTTTGAGGCTCGGCCGATCTGCTGGAGGCCGAAGTAGCGAGGTCGAGCGAAGTAAATTCGGGGTTAGACTCTTCGCCATGTAGTTTGTCGGGCTGTCCTTTAGAGTTCTACGTGAACCCATCATATCTGCAATAAATGTGCGGCCCTTTCCTATACGTTTCATCATGAGGCCTATTTAAGAGCTGTTTTTCACGTCACTTCCGTGTTTCCTTCCGTCACACGTCACTTGTGCAGCGAGTTGCATTCGAACACCTGTCTAGGGTAACTTTCTATCCTTTTCTGTTTTCCCACCGCTTTCACTCCTCGACGATTCATGTTGCGACACCTGTCCCAGGTTAAACCCTTCGTCTGTTCATAAGGCTTCATCCCCCTCTGTTTCTCGCTCTACCCTCAACTCTTTCTGCAAACTCGCTTTTAATGCTTTCTTGATCTTTTGTCATCAATGGCTTCTTCTTCCTCTTTTCCCAAAACTAGCGACTCAACTTTCGCTGATTATAAGTTGGCATTGGAAGATTCTTCTGTGGGCGTCTTTGGCCTTCACACTCTCAATGAGGATTTCGGCCAATGCGCTATTGGCCCCATCTTTATTGATGATAACGATATCGCAACGGCCCCGTTGGCTCAATAATTTCCCTCTTCTTCTAGCCTCCCATTTTCTGAACCACTCAACATTTTTGTCCTTGCTCAGTCCAATCCGATTCGCACCTGGCCCAAGCCCGATACAGCCTTCGAAGCCTGGTATCAACATATGCTGTTACATGCGGATACCCGTACCTTTTTAGACAAACACCATCTTCTTCCTCTCATTGAGCTTTCCTTGTCCCTGCCGCTTTGATCGCAACTTGTTTCCCACTTCCTTACTCTTTTGGTCTTCCGAGTACAATGTATTCATTTTTCTGGTCGGGCCCTTTACTATCACCCTCCGTGATGTTGGTGCTCTTACTGGTCTGACCCCACTTGGAACGACCATTTCGGCCTCCACAAACTTTCGTTTTCCCCCTCCTTCAATGGGCCATTCCTCATTTTCGTCCTACTATTCTTTTCTTCGCACATATTCGAAAATGGCTGGTACAGTTTCTATGTTAGAGCGTACAACCTTCCTTCATTACTGGCTGTGCAAATATATCATTTGTGCACCTAGCCAAAAACCTGTGGCAGGCTACTCCCCATTTCTTCTTATCTCGCCCATGGCCGTCATTTAGACTTGGCCTCTTTTCTTCTTGCCGCCACGTATCGGGGGCTGGCCGTCCTCCAAAAGAAACTTCGGTCGGGGTCATCACCCATTGCTTCTGGTCCCTTATGGGTCGTCCAACTTTGGTTGAGAGCTTACTTTCCTATTTTTGGTACAATTGATTCGACTCACCTTTACTCTTGTGTCGGCCTTCTCTTTGCTCGGCTTATGCCTTCTTCTTTCCTTCCTCGTGCCACCTTTGATTATTTTTATACTGTTCCTCGGGTTCCCTCTTTTTTCCCTTTTACTGTGTCGAACAGTCCGTCTGCCGAATTTAGTGCGTTCATCGCAACTTGTCACCGTTCCTTCTTTGTTGTCACCCCATTTTTTGTTTACTTCTGTTTTCTCTGTGGTGCAAGGGCTACGGCCTGTGGTGGCCTTTGCTTCACATTGGCGACACATCAAATGGCCATAATTCCTTTGGTGTCGCCTCAATTGCATCCTTGTCATTTCGTCTATAAGGGGATAGTTCATGCCTGGTCGCTGGCCCGAGTGTGGCTTTTGGTACGAATCCCAAACATTGGGCCGATTAATCTTCAGCCTGAACGTCCTTACATTTTGGACAAAATTTGAATTCTCCCCATAGAACCTTGGGGCGAAGGTCCGGGGCTGCCATGATGATGACTTTCTCTTTGCAGGCCTTTTGCAAGTGTCTTCTAACTCTTTCATCCATTCCATGTCGTTCTTGCATCGAATACAAATGTTCTGCTGGTCTCCTTGCTCTGAAGGTGCCTTAATCCTTTCCAGAGCGCTTGGACGATGACGATGATGTCCTTCGTCTAGCACTAATTTGACTTTCGGTAGATTCATCTTGGCAAGGTCTGGATTGATCATGTTCAACCCCACCGATTTTGGAAACGGGTCGCTGTCCACTGCCATCTTTTTCTCGAACGTGATTCGTCCAGTTTCTATGACATCCTGTAAGACATTACGAAAAACAAGGCAATTACTAGTTGTATGAGACCATGCATTGTGCCACTTACTATATTTTTTACTACCGATTTGCTCGGCTGTTGGCAACGTGTGTCGGTCGCTCAAGCTAATTTGCTTGTCCTTATAACCTGGTCAAATATAGAATCGACTTTAGTAATATCAAAGGAGAAGTTCCTGCTCTTTTTATCATTCTTTTCACTCGCTTGGGGTTCCGCCCACGTCTTGCAAACGTAAGGTTTCCCTTTAACCAACTCGGCCAAACATAAATCGGCCGACTCGGTGTCTACTTCGCCCATTTCATAGTCGATATTCCTGTAATATGTCCCTTTGCTCGAATTCTTCATTTGCTCCTCTTCTCGTAATAATCGCTCATAACGCACCACACTAGTGGTGAGTTGGGGAAGGTCCCAAAACTCGTGATCCTGAAACTTCTTTTTTAGATCGAGATTTAAGCAATCTTGAGTGATCCTCACAAATTCTTTTTCGGGCAAAGGCACGTAACATCGGCCTCGGGTTACCTTAAACCGTTGTAAAAATGTCTCGGCCCACTCTCCTGGCAATTGTCTTAGGTTTGCCAAATCGGCTAAGGCCACTTCAGATTCAGCCTTGTAAAATTACGCATGAAACAGTTGCTCCATTGCTGCTGCAACTTTCTACCGAATTGGCCGGCAGACTGACATACCAGGAGAAAGCTACCCCTGACAGTGAGCCGTGAAATAACCTCAGTTTGTGGAAATCATTGACTTCCCCACACTGAAGGGTAAATCTCCATACGTGTTCCATGGTAGAAACTTCCCCAGACCCCGTAAAGAGGGTAAAATCTGGTATCTTGTAGTTTCTAGGCCATGGATAGGCCGCATCAACCCAATCAGGATACTGCTTTCGATATCTTGGCCGAATTTGCCGTATTCCTAGACCAAATTGGTTTTGAAGGATCTCGGTCATTTGCTCCCTTAGCATATCATTGCCATTAATTGGCACAGCTATGGGTGGTGGCTGCGGTCCTCTCAAAAGTGAGACATAATCATGATTCTGCCCCTGAGAAACCTGGACACCCTGAGGGAACACCACTTCATTTTGTGCCATATTTGGCCCTTGGTGTATATTTGGCCTAATTGTGGGCCATTGCCTCCAGGACTTATTCCTCCCCTAAGAACCGTAGGGATGTTGGTCCTCTGTGGAGGAACATTACTAGGACCAGCCTCCTGACTGCTTGCCGCAGGGAGGGGCGTAGTCCACGGCAGCGCCGTCCCGCGTTTACACATTTGGCCATTAATTCATTCACCGAGCTTAGATGTTTAGCCATATTTTCATAATGTGAATTGGTAGTTGATACGAATTTATCTATGACATGCGCATTTTGAAGCCTAACCTGTTCGACAACATCCTGTGTGAATTCACCGAACAACGCACGCACCGCATTAGGGCTGAGCTCTCTCATAGATTCGTACTGATTAGCATCTGCCAGACCCTCGAATTGACCCACTATGGCTGGAACGTTGGGCTGGTTGGTTTGCTCCAGTCCTCATTCCTCCGCAGTTGAGCCAGTTTGAGCGTTTCTTTTCGGAGGCATCTCCACTCTTTACACAAATCCTCCCACTGTGGTCGCCAAAAACTGTTGGCACAATTTTTTATGCGTGAAGAAAGAAGAGCGTGTAAGGTTCAAACCTCCTGAGACAAAGTCCCAGCAAGGGGTGTTTGATTGAGTGAATAAGCCTCTAAGGGGCGCAAGCACACTAGTTACAGTCCTAAGGTTACAATCTAAAAATGAAAAATAAAAATATGCTCATTTGAGTCTTCATTTGATCGGGTTTTTTCTCTGGTGTAGAAAGGCTTTTATAGTGGCGATTGTCAACCGTTTTAGGCGGTTCCAGTATCTTCCTGCAGTTGCAGGATCGTGCCTGTAACTGCTGAGCTGCGTGTCTCAACTACTTGGTTGTGGAGGGAAAACCGTCCAACTGCTACGATCGTGGAAGTAACCACATTATAGGTTTTCGTCCTAACCGCTGGTCCGGTCGCTCTAAGCTCTTCGTCGCTCTTCGGTCCATCGGCCTTCTTTCCTTCGTTTTTTCTTTCGTCCCAGGGCGATTTCGTCATATGGTGGAGATTTTCGCTTCGGGTTCGCTTTGGACCACTGTTTTAAAACACACCAAACCCATTAAATCACATCCAAAAATAATTAAAATATTTAAAATACATGTCACAAATTAAATTAAAACAAATTAAATTAAATTAAATTAAAACACATGACACAAATTAAATCACCTTCCTAAATTAAATTAAATCGCTTTCCTAAAATACATAAATCAATTCCCCAAATTAAAAGATTTCCTTATCACATACTAAATTAAAAGATATCCCCTTTAAACACACAAATCTTATTCCTTCTCCAACAAGGTAAAACCCCTCCATTGGCCTATAAAAAGAACCATTAACCCACACATTCAACCCTGACTGATTCTCACAAAAAACACATCAAGTAAACCCTAAACACTCGGCTCTCTCTCCTCTTCAACCAGCACTCAACGCAGCCACCTGCCCATGTCCACCAAGCTTCACGCACCTACCCACTAGCCTGCCAACAACGCCCCATTGCCTTTACTTAATTAGCCTTCACACCAGCCGTTCCACTCACAGCCTGCCCCACTACCTTCTAAAGCCAATTGCCTTGTCACGAAGCCAGCCCATTCAACAAAACGTAAAGCGCACTCACTTTGCCCTCACACACGCACTCATCTCACCACACAGCACTCATTTAGTTGCCTCCACGCCACCTACCCTTATATCTACTCGCCCCCTTTACTCTCACGCTAACGAGCCTCAGATTCATGTAAGCACATTCACACAATATTCACAAGCCTTCACGCCCAAGACCCCTCAAAACTCTCTCCCATTGCTGCATACACAAATCCTTAAAAACCTTGCATTGCCGTGAACACCCTCTACTCCCTTCACTGCCGCACATCCATCCACTGAAACTGCCCAAGTCAGCCACATTTAGCCCCATTCATAGCCTTGAATAAACGCCCAAACTGACCTTGAAACAGCCCCCAGAACATCTAAAACTCTCGCCAAACAGCCCCCACTGCACTGCCTCCACTGCGCACCTAAATACCTCACTATACAGCCCCTAAACCTGCCGCACGTTACACCCCTATTCTGTCCAATTTTTCCGTAACACAGACCCCCAAAACAATCCAGAAATCACCCCAGAACTGCACTAAAAAACTGCACAAAAACCCCCTGAAAAATCATCAAAAACATCATCCCTTTATCCCTTTAAAATACCCAAAACAGTCCCCTAAACAACCAAAACAGTGGCCTGAAAAAAGCAGCAAAACATCAGCGAAACGGAGTAAAGACAGCTGCCCGAATAGCAAAACAGCGAGGAAAGATGTTGAGTTAGTGAACCAAAGGAGTTGCGGATCATTCACCCTCCCAACGGACATGTAACGCCCTTTCTTGAGACGACAAAAGAGGTTAGACCTGAGGGCACCCTTTTATTTATTATCTGTCGTTTATTTTATTTAATCTGAATATTATCGCATGAGAGTCGTTTGAGGCATGATGTGATTGTTGGATGAGCGGTATATGTGTTCCCTTTTGTGGTATATAGGATGGAAACCCGGACGTAAATCCGGTAGCCGAATCCGAATGGACGGTAGTGCTATTTGTACTCGGGATACAACGCCACGTACCACTTAAAAGACACGTATTTCGTCTCATCCAAACTTGTGTTTGAGCATATTGTAGTTCGTAGGTTATTAAAGCATGATTAGGTTGTTAACATGTTATTTATCTTAAGCATGATTTAGTCGATAGAAAGTTATTCTTTATGCATGATTATGTTGTTTTTACATTAGGGATTTAATTCATATTTATGCTTAGATTCTTATTTATTTACCGCACTAGATAATTGAGCATGCCTGTGTGATGATTGTATGTTATTGCGTGTTTGCCGTTATGACAACTTATTTTGAAATATGCGAACTTAGATATAGGTTTCATTATTATTATTATGCATGAGAACTTAGGTGTAGGCTACCTTTGAGAATACATGTTGATTAGATTCGGTTAGTTTATTGCACAAATCACATCATTAAAAGTGACATAAGTAAGGGACCATTCCGAACCCAACAGGTTTGAGGTCTTCCATTGCGAGGGGTGAGTGCAGCCTTAAATCTTTGTCCCAGTTCACACTGGGTGGCGACTCCATGTTATTTCTCCGGTTTAGTTTCCTCGCGGGCTATTCCGTACTCCTAACTAGGCCGCGAGCCTAGAACAGCGTCGTCACGTTCTGTGTCCTACAGTCTGGCGACTCCATTGGGGATAGATAATTGGCCCCGAAATAATGTCTTGTAGTGATTGTAATTTATGCTTAGTTAACTGTGTCTACCGTAGGTTGAAGTGGTTTAATCAAAGGCACTTTTAAGGCTAGGTAATGGTTTGGTGTCTTCCTTCATTCACTACCTTTCTATAAGGAAAAGCTGTGAAAGGCACCTAGATAATCATGTACTAGTAGCCTACCGTGATAGACTAATTTGGAGAACTCGTTGTTTATTCATGTCACCAAGCGATAAGAGCCTAAGGGGCTTGGGTACTTAAGAGAGCCTCGCTCCACCCTCCCTCTAGGGAATCTACAACGGGAAATCCATTTGACAGTCAGTCACACAGCGTAACTCGTTGGCACTTACCTTAAGGTATAAAAAAGGGCATTCACTTGGTCGCTCGGACCCTTGAGTGGGGAGACCTAGTTGTGGGCAATCCTTCGTCGACGGGAGCCTTTATCTATACCCTTATAAACCCGCGTGTGAACTGTAGTTGTAGGACCAATATAGACTATTCCTTTATGTTTGCGTTTAGGACCATCGTCATTTGAATTCAGTTGGACTTTTTTTCATGAGGTATGGGTTTGTTGGGCCATTTAAACTGGGATGAGTCCGTGCTTTATGACAATTGGGCCAAAAGTTTCTAAAATACCAATGGGCCATTTTGTGTTTAGGCCTTTTATCATTTGAAGTTGTTTAGCCATGTTATCGCAAAAGTGTAAACCTGTTGGGCCTTTTCAACTGGGACAAGTTTGCGCCGCTCAATAGTATGATTGAATGCTTCAAAATGATAATGGGCCGACTTATATATTCAATGCATCGCACGTATCTCATGCATCTCATGCATACATGCATCATGTTAACCCATGTGTCTTAAAAGCCATCGTAGATATCCGTTGGGTTAGAAAAAAAAGATTTGTCAAGAAGAGTTTAGCAAACATAGAATCGGGAAAAGGAAGCTGAGAAATAGAAAATTTTACGGCAAGGATAGAAAGACCATGGTGGGCCCAAAAAAAAGAGAAAAAAAATAAAAACAAAAAAAAAGAAAAAGAAGAAAAAGAAAAAAAAAATTGTTTTTAAGTCCTTAATAGTTAGGCATAAGTCCAATGATGAAATCGTTTGCTTTAGGGTGAAATCTTAGAAACGATAAACTCTTGATGTGCTTTTATCTAATGCTTTGAGTAGTTGATCTATGTTAGACTCGTAAGCACTTAATTATAGGTTCTTAGCGGTGAAAACCTGAGTAGTTGGGAAGGTGACTAGTTGAAGAAATTGTAGGTCGGTGAATGACCGTTTGCTTAGATGTCTATCTTGATTTGCTTATGTTATGATGTGTGGTATGGTTGAAAATGAAATAAAAGTCTCTAAAGAAAAGAATTGAACCACCTATAACCGATAAGCGTGAAGCTACCCATGGGCGAGTATTAGGACCACCATGAGGAGAAATGCTACCTTAAAGGGTATGTGCGTTGAAAAAAAAAAGAGAAAGAAAAAAAAAGTTCAAAACGAAAGAAAAAAAAGAGAGACAAAAGAGAAAGAAAACCATACCACATTGAGCACAGAAAAGCAACTGCAGGCATAATTGAGACATCTAGGTTGGTTTGACCCATCGATCCCAATTTTTTGACGAAATCATTGAGTTGGCTCACCTGGGGATGAATCTGCAAAGGAACCTTTGCACACACACACTTTGAGTCTGGCTTAGATAATTTATTCAAAGACTTGGATTTGAGTTGCGTTGAATGTTTTGAAGGTTCTCTGGTTTCGACACTAAGCATCCTTTGAGGGCAACAATATGTATAACTATTGGGACTATTTCATAGCATGTGATATAATATGATGATATGGAATGCCACATCACGTGGTCCACCTTGACCTAATGCAAGCAGCGAAGAGCAGAAAGCTAAATCAAGACTGGGGGCAACCAGTCTACCACCTCGCAAATAAGGGAAACAACGAGATCTTGAGCCATGAGACAAAAGAGAACCAACCAATCACCAGAAGAGAACTGGTAGAAGGAAATTGTAAGCAGACCCAAGGGGCAACCAAACACAGTTGTAAGCAAATGGCACCGAAAAGCACAAGGAAGACCTAACCCATCGGAATATGAAACACATTCATGCATGCATGCATACACGTCATATACACGCAATCTTTATCTTCCTTTTGTTCACATGTTTTAAAGAAAATGAAAAAGCAGCGACGACAAGCAGTTTTGGGAATGAATCCCAGGGTCGAGGCCCACCTTATCAGCAGTTTCGGGAATGAATCCCATGCTCGAGGCCCACACTATCAGCAGTTTCGGGAATGAATCCCACGGCCGAGGCCCACACTATCAGCAGTTTGGGGAATGAATCCCAGGGTCGAGGCCCACATTGGCAGAGTTTCGGGAATGAATCCCAGGGGAATGAATCCCTAGGGTCGAGGCCTAGCAATTTCAGGAATGAATCACAGGGTCGAGGCCCAGCAGTTTCGGGAATGAATCCCAGGGGAATGAATCCTAGGGTCGAGGCGCAGCAGTTTCGGGAATGAATTCCAGTGGAATGAATCCCAGGGTTGAGGCCCATATGAGTTTGAATCCGGGAATGAATCCCAGGGTCAAGGCCTACTTCATAGGAGTTTTGGAATGAATCCCAGGGTCGAGGCCCACTTCATCAGAGTTTTGGAATGAATCCGGGAATGAATCCCAGGGGCGAGGCCCACATCATTATCAGCAGTTTCGGGAATGAATCTTAGGGTCGAGGCCCATATTTTGGGGATGAGTCCCGGGGTCGAGGCCCACATCAGCATCAGTGTCAGTTTTGGGGATGAGTCTCAGGGTCGAGGCCCATATCAACATCAGTATCAGCTTGGGGGCGAAGCCCACACCAGTTTGGGGCGAGGCCCACATCAGTGTTAGTTTGGGGTGAGGCCCACATCAGTGTCAGTTTGGGGCGAGGCCCACATCAATATCAGTTTGGGGCGAGGCCCACGTCAGTATCAGTTTGGGGCGAGGCCCACATAAGCATCAGTCCAGGGTCGATGACCCACTACATCATCAGTTTGAGGGCGAGGCCCACTTAGTCAGCGGTATTGGGATGCGTCCCAGGGTCGAGGTGCCCCCATTGTCGGCTGTAGTTCCGGGATGCGTCACAGGGTCGAGGGCCCACTGCATCATCAGTTGTAGTTCCGGGATGCGTCCCAGGGTCGAGGACCCACTACATCATCAGTTTGAGGGCGATGCCCACTTTGTCAGCGGTATTGAGATGTGTCCCAGGGTCGAGGGCCCACACATCAGTTGCAGTTCTGGGATGTGTCCCAGGGTCGATGGCTCACTGCATCATCATCATTGTTCACATTCGGTGGTTCGGGAACAAAGCCCAGAGGTCGAGGTACCTCGCCATCACATTCAGCACAATGGGAACAAAGCCCAGGGAACAAAGCCCACTCTCTACACAGTTCGGGAACAAAGCCCACATGTGGTTTGGGAACAAAGCCCAGAGGTCGAGGCACCTCGCCATCACATTCAACACAACGGGAACAAAGCCCACTCTCTACACAGCTCGGGAACAAAGCCCACAGGTGGTTCGGGAACAAAGCCCAGAGGTCAAGGCACCTCGCCATCACATTCAGTTCTGGAACAAAGCCCACATATGGTTTGGGAACAAAGCCCAGAGGTCGAGGCACCTCGCCATCACATTCAGTTCGGGAACAAGAGCCACAGGAACAATACCCATAATTCAGGGAACAATACCCTCAACACAAATCGGGAACAAGACCCACGGGAACAAGACCCACAATTCAGGGAACAAGACCCTCAACTCAAATCGGGAACAAGACCCACGAGAACAAGACCCACAATTCAGGGAACAAGACCCTTAACACAAATTGGGAACAAGACCCACGGAACAAGACCCACAATTCAGGGAACAAGACCTTTAACTCAAATCGGGAACAAGACCCAAAATTCAGAGAACAATACCCTCAGCTCACTTCGGGAACAAAACCCATTCGGTGGTTAGGGAACAAGACCCAGAGGTCACAGCACCTCACCATCAATCCCAACTCAATTAGGGAACAAGACCCTCAGCTCACTTCGGGAACAAAACTCACTCGGTGGTTCGGGAACAAAACCCAGGGGTCACAACACCTCGCCATCAATCTCATCACAATTCGGGAACAAGACCCTCATCACCATTCGGGAACAAGACCCTCATCACCTCACAGTTACGGTTCGGGAATGGACCACCTCAAGCAACGGTTCGGGAATGAACCACCTCACATCAGTTCAGTTTGGTAGTGATTCCTAGAGATCGCACTTGCAGGGATGAACCTCAGAGGTCGCAGCACCTCACCACCAGATCAACTCAGTTCGAAGCAACAGGCAAGTCAAGTGGCAGCTGGCGAGCCAGGTAAGTAAAAATGCATTGCACGTACTTTGATAGGATTGTCATTGTCACACACTGCACAAGTCCCATCAAAGTGGGGGTGACTGTAGGCACTGCATTTTTGCATATAAGCCCGATGATGAGTCTCGTGTGGAGACACTACCTCTTTAGTTGTGAAAGCCGCGGGAAACGGACGTTGGAAGGATAAGTTGGGAATTAGTATTTTGTCAGATTTAACTTGCTTGTTTCGCTTCGGGTTCGCTTATTGGACCTCTGATTTAAAACACACCAAACCCATTAAATCACATCCAAAATAATTAAAATATTTAAAATACATGTCACAAATTAAATTAAAACAAATTAAATTAAATTAAAACACATGACACAAATTAAATCACCTTCCTAAATTAAATTAAATCGCTTTCCTAAAATACATAAATCACTTCCCCAAATTAAAAGATTTCCTTATCACATACTAAATTAAAAGATATCCCCTTTAAACACACAAATCTTATTCCTTCTCCAACAAGGTAAAACCCCTCCCTTGGCCTATAAAAAGAACCCTTAACCCACACATTCAACCCTGACTGATTCTCACAAAAAACACATCAAGTAAACCCTAAACACTCGGCTCTCTCTCCTCTTCAACCAGCACTCAACGCAGCCACCTGCCCATGTCCACCAAGCTTCACGCACCTGCCCACTAGCCTGCCAACAACGCCCCATTGCCTTTACTTAATTAGCCTTCACACCAGTCGTTCCACTCACAGCCTGCCCCACTACCTTCTAAAGCCAATTGCCTTGTCACGAAGCCAGCCCATTCAACAAAACGTAAAGCGCACTCACTTTGCCCTCACACACGCACTCATCTCACCACACAACACTCATTTAGTTGCCTCCACGCCACCTGCCCTTATATCTACTCGCCCCCTTTACTATCACGCTAACGAGCCTCAGATTAATGTAAGCACATTCACACAATATTCACAAGCCTTCACGCCCAAGACCCCTCAAAACTCTCTCCCATTGCTGCATACACAAAGCCTTAAAAACCTTGCATTGTCGTGAACACCCTCTACTCCCTTCACTGTCGCACATCCATCCACTGAAACTGCCCAAGTCAGCCACATTTAGCCCCATTCACAGCCTTGAATAAACGCCCAAACTGACCTTGAAACAGCCCCCAGAACACCTAAAACTCTAGCCAAACAGTCCCCACTGCACTGCCTCCACTGCGCACCTAAATACCTCACAGCACAGCCCCTAAACCTGCCGCACGTTACACCCATATTCTGTCCAATTTTGCCGCAACTCAGACCCCCAAAACAATCCAGAAATCACCCCAGAACTGCACTAAAAAACTGCACAAAAACCCCCTGAAAAATCATCAAAAACAGCATCCATTTATCCCTTAAAAATGCCCAAAACAATCCCCTAAACAACCAAAACAGTGGCCTAAAAAACAGCAGTAAAACAGCAGCGAAACGGAGTAAAGACAGCATCCCGAATAGCAAAACAGCGAGGAAAGACGTTGAGTTATTGAACCAAAGGAGTTGCGGATCATTCACCCTTCCAACGGACGTGTAACGCCCTTTCTTGAGACGACAAAAGAGGTTAGACCTGAGGGCACCCTTTTATTTATTATCTGTCGTTTATTTTATTTAATCTGAATATTATCGCATGAGAGTCGTTTGAGGCATGATGTGATTGTTGGATAAGCGGAATATGTGTTCCCTTTTGTGGTATATAGGATGGAAACCCGGACGTAAATCCCGTAGCCGAATCCGAATGGACGGTAGTGCGGTTTGTACTCGGGATACAACGCCACGTACCACTTAAGAGACACATATTTCGTCTCATCCAAACTTGTGTTTGAGCATATTGTAGTTCGTAGGTTATTAAAGCATGATTAAGTTGTTAGCATGTTATTTATCTTAAGCATGATTTAGTCGATAGAGAGTTATTTCTTTATACATGATTAGGTTGTTTTTACATTAGGGATTTAATTCATATTTATGCTTAGATTCTTATTTATTTGCCGCACTAGATAATTGAGCATGCTTGTGTGATGATTGTATGTTATTGCGTGTTTGCCGTTATGACAACTTATTTTGAAGTATGCGAACTTAGATATAGGTTTCATTATTATTATTATGCATGCGAACTTAGGTGTAGGCTACCTTTGAGAATACATGTTGAGTAGATTCGGTTAGTTTATTGCACAAATCACATCATTAAAAGTGACATAAGTAAGAGACCATTCCGAACCCAACAGGTTTGAGGTATTCCCTTGCGAGGGGTGAGTGCGGCCTTAAATCTTTGTCCCAGTTCACACTGGGTGGCGACTCCATGTTATTTCTCCGGTTTAGTTCCCCCGCGGGCTATTCCGTACTCCCAACTAAGCCGCGAGCCTAGAACAGCGTCGTCAAGTTCCGTGTCATACAATGATTATTATTTAAGAAATTTATCAATTAATTTTATAATTTAATAATATTTTTTAATTGTAATAGGATAGTATAATATATTTTCTTATTATAATACAGTTCTTATGGGTGTTCACGGGTCGAGTCGGGTTTTTTCAAATTTTGCTCATGTCAGGTCGGGTCACACGAGTAGATAAATCCGAACCCGAAAGTTGAGTATGCAAACCTGAGCAGGTCAGGTCACGCATGTTAATTATAGAAATTAAATGTCACATATGTTTTTTTTTTATTTTAATGAGAGATTATAATATGTTTTCTTATTATAATAAGTTTCTTTATTTTAATTTTATGATTTATAATTTTAAAATATTAATTAATTAATAAAATTATTAGGTTTCTTACTTTAATAGTAGATTATGTTTTTATATTTTAATAGGTTCTTATGTTAATAATTTATTATTTTAATTTTATAATTTAATAATAAAAAATAATTCTTTTGATATTTTAATTTTGTAATTTAATTAATAATAAAAAAATCAATTGTATAGATTATGTTAATTATAGATAATTTAATATTTTTTATTTTAATATGATAGACTAATATGTTTTTTTTTATAATAAAATTTTTATAAAATTATAATATATATTTTTATTCTAATATTATTTTTATTTAATAAATTTATTAATTTTATTTTATAAATTTAACATGAAACTGTCGAGGTAAATTAAAAATATTAAATATATATATATATATATATATATATATATATATATATATATATATATATATATATATTATAATAAATTTGGACTCACTGAAAAAAGGTTCCAACAAACCCGACTTCACTGCCTTTTAAGACAATTTGTACCCTTAAGAAATCTCAAAATTATCTATTTTATCAATTTACAAGCACCACCTCCACAAGGGCAATTACGTCTATTCATAAGCCACCCTAAACCCCCCAATACTTTCCTCTGTGCATATCGTCTCTCTCTCTCTCTCTCCAAGCACGTCCATGCCGGCCTATTATTTTTCTCTCCCCCCCTCTTCATCCCCCATAAAAGCTTGCCTCTGAAACCCTAATATTTTATATTCCAATTTTACCCCGCCAATTATTCTTTTCTTCCTCAGCGATGTTGGCCTATAGGGTTTTGTCACGCGCCTCTCGGAGCGTCGGCGGACGCGCGTTGCTTCTAGTTCCTGCTTCGGGGAAGCAGCAGTTACCTGCTCTCTCAAATCAATTGCATTCTCTTGTTTACGAATCCCCTTTAAAGGTAATTTAAGAAAGTCTCAATTTTCATGTGTAATTTTGAATTAGGGTTTTACTAGGGTTTAGGACTTTTTTTTTTTTTTTTTTTTTTATCAAATTTGACTCCTTTTAATTCAGTTTATGGTTTTTTTATTATTGAATTCGAATTCTCGTGTGGTTTTCTATGTATGGTCAAGTTTTAATCTTTTTAGGGATTAAAGTTTGTATTCCTAATAATTTTATAGGTGAAGGATTTTATTATGTGGCAACTTTGTTTTAGTTAATATGAAAATTTTTATAAATGAGAAGATGGTTATGATTGATGAGCCTTGATTTTTGCTATGTATCTACTAATAAGGGTTTTACTTTGATGGTTAAAGTTTTTCTCTTTCTTTTACAATTTTTTTGGGTTGATATAAATCAGGGTTTATTTTCACTGCTGCATTTGATTCCTTTTCCCTTTTCCTGAAAGTGTCTTACTCTTGAATTTCATGTCTCAAGTGAGAATATGATAACTTGAAAAGTGCCTGAATTTTGACAAATAAAAGGTTTACATCTTTTATTAAGGCATGGAACATGGGTAAAACTGAACATGAGCAGATTTCAAACTGTTTTGCTGTTTTTTTATAATGGTAATATTTTCCACTTTTTTTGCTTTTGAATTTTATCATAACTTGAATGCTTCTTTGATGTTTTCTTTTCTTCCGTATGGGGTGTTTTCAAAATTGGGATGGAAAAATTTAAGTTATATGATTGTTTTCTGTGTCAGTTCACTCAGGTGTCTCTATTTCATCAAACAACACTTAGTTCATCTATGTTTCAACGATTTGGGTTCTCTTCGGCATCTCCTGAACACAATGAAAAGGAACAAGGGAGTGCTCTAGAAAGTAATGGGGTTGAGTCCCCTAAGTCAAATGGAGATGATAAAGCGTCTGATGAAGGAACAGAAGCTACTGATCAAATAAAAGAATCAGGTTTTGATTTGGAACCCCAATCTAATAAAAGGAGGAGAAGGGTTACTAAACGAACCACATTTTCTGATTCAGATCCGGAGAGTGAGTGTGAGCTTTCAAAGGATGATTTGGTGAAACTTCTGAAGGAAAAAGAAGAGCTTCTGAAGGCAAAGCATGAAGAGATCCAGCAAATGCAAGATAAAGTTCTCCGATCTTTTGCGGAAATGGAGAATGTCAAGGACAGGACAAGACGTGAAGCAGAGAATTCAAAAAAATTTGCCATACAGGTTTCTCTGTTGACATATTCCCTACTTACATTACTGTTAATGGGAACTGTTGATATTTTTTATTGTTGTATTTAGAAGTTTTAACCTGATGTTCGTTTGTGTGCCAAAATGTGGCAGAATTTTGCGAAGGGCCTACTTGATGTTGCAGACAATTTGGGTAGAGCTTCTTCAGTTGTTAAAGAAAGCTTCTCAAAGATAGATACTTCTAATGACACTACTGGAGCTGTGCCCCTTCTGAAATCGCTTCTGGAAGGTGTTGAAATGACTGAGAAGCAGCTGGGAGAGGTAAGTTTCATTGTTGCTCTCCTAATCACTTTTCCGCTTCACTGCCTCCTGTGCACTTATGTGAACTTGGCCATTATGGTTTGATGTTCATATCTCCCTTTCAAGCAAGTCGTTGATTTTCTATATGCTATTATCCCATGAGGTGGCGCTGGGGCTAAACCAGCTTGCTTGTGTTTATATTCTTCGCCTTTTTATTTTATGCTCTTTAACATTTTGCATGTGTGTGCGCTTAAGATGATGGATTTTGAGACATCAAGAGTGATTTATAAGTCAAATTGGTTGCTAACTGTCTCTTGCACAATTGTGCTCTCAGGTATTTAAAAAGTTTGGAGTAGAAAAATATGATCCTATAAATGAGCCATTTGATCCACACAGGCATAATGCAATGTTCCAAGTACCGGACAATTCTAAACCTACAGGCACTGTGGCTCATGTTCTAAAGGTATTAATTTAAATTGATCAGTTTTTGTTGTTAACCATATAAATGATCATTGTATTGTTGGCTTATAGCGTTGTTTACTGTAGATGATCATCTCACCATAGGGAAGAAAGTATTTATACATTTTAGAATAGAAAAATATTGTGTCAGTTTTTGTTCTTGCATAATACAACTCAACTCCATCTGTTTGAATGCGAATAATTGAACCGATCTTTATGGTTGGTGTGAAAGCAGTTATGTTCAATTCTCATTGCAGTCAGTTTGTTGGGCTAGTTAGAAAGGCTTATTCCCAAAAATTCATTTGAAAGTATTGTCCAAGACTTGTCAGGCCATGGTTTTGTGATACATATATACACTTTTGTCCTCTATTGCAGTTGGGATATACACTGTACGATCGAGTTATTAGGCCAGCGGAAGTTGGGGTTACTCAAGCAGTGGAAAACGATACTGCTGAGAATGATCAGGCATAAAGACAGAAGATTCATGAAGTCCCCACCTAAATTTTGGCTTCATCTGTTTTTGGTCTGCCCAGAAGAATGAAGTACAATGGTTTTCTTGTTAGATTAACTAATATCCATCTCAACAGGGAACTCTCTTTTTCCTTCTTTTGTACCATCTCTTATAAATTTTTTTTTTTTTTCCGACATAACGATGTTGGTAGAAGATTGCATTTGGTGCATTGTAATTTTTTTCAAGCTTAGAGACAGTTTTGAGCTTTATTGGGCTGGTGGGTATCAGAGATCTGGCTTCATCACTCCCAGTTTGTCAATTTTTTAATGCTCAAGTTATTTGGTTTGTATAATTTTATTATTACAAGTTCAGTAGGGGTGGACACAAGAAATGCAACAAGATAACTGTGATCCGAAGAACATGGCTATCTAATGCATGGTTTCATCTAACTAATAATTGTTTTGTATTTCAGAGTGTGTTGCAGGATGTTATTGAGTCAGGATGAATTATGTTCAAAAATAAAGACAAGATAGTTGTGGATGAGAATCCTTTCCCCAAGTCAGTGGAAATAAATATGATTAATCCAAACTTAACTAATATGAGCCTGCCGAGATTTAAATTGGTGCTGGACGAAGGACAGGACAACCATCGTCTTCCCAAAGGAAAAGGAAACGGCTAAAAAGGATTATGCATCTGTTATCAGAATAGCTTAAAATGGATAGAGTTGGAGGAAACTTGTGAAACAAGACCCTCGCCAAGTCGTTTGTCAGGAGGATGGGATCAAGGAACCTTCGCCCCAAGGTTCTACGGGGAATATTCAAACTTTGTCAAGAATGTTAGGACATTCTGATCGCAACTTTGCAGGTCCAACATGTGACATTCGCATAACAAGCAAAATGGGAGGATAATTCCCATTGATAAGATGAAACAGATGTAATTGAGATGACATCAAATGAATTATATCTAATAATGCGCCAGAGGCATGGAGCGGATTGCCACAATGGCTCACGCGTGTCAAGTGTTACGACAAGTGCTGTGAGCTACGCCAACCAAAAGTTTAGAAAGCGGGGCTTCTGTCCAGTAGTTTGCCACCCATATTGCCATTGGTCTGGGATTTAGACGAACCCAAGGAATGAGTGGAAGACATTTTTAATGTACAGGTTGAAAGGCTCATAGCGATGGTGTTGGACAATTATGACCCATATCGTCACTATTTGTACAGATCATGGTGTTGTTATACAAATTAACTATGTGACAAAGGAGATTGCACTCTTATCATTTGTGATTAGATCACCTAGATGTATAAATGATAGGAGGTCCTTATGATTAGTTCATGGATTGAGAATGATATGAGACAGTATCGGTCCACGAAGGATAAATCATTAAATATCCCTAGTCAGAGTATTATCGAGATTGAACATCGATAAATACGTAAAAGACTAGTATTACACTTGTGCGCGTTGTGAGGGCATAACGGTATAGTTCTCATATATTTGGGTATAGGATACTCATGCAAGTATAATAGGAGGTTATGTTTTACCGATGGTACGGGAAACAGCTTCGCTCTGGATAGACCCCCTCGGAATTCCATTGGTAGTATGACTATGTGTCTATGGAAGTCCGAAATCAGGGTAGGTGTATTTGGTCTTAACCTGAGACTTGCACCGCTAATACTTGCGACAATCAATATACTTTGGTTGCAGTTGTCCAGGGCTTTAACAGGTTCTGTGTACGCCTATGCTGAGTATATTGAGAATCGTAGTGTGTTGGGTGTGATGTCAAGACGGAAGTGTCACTCCAGTCATATGGAGATGATGGTCACGTAGGATACGGTACTAGTACTCTTAAGTACTGCAGTCATTAGGATAAAATGACAAGGTCATGTTTATCTGATTATAGAGACTAGTTACCAGACATCCGACATGTGCTTCGTACGGGGCAGACACAATTCCAGCCCCAGGCCTAGCACATGATCATCCGATACTGGATCGACATACGCAATACTATGTATACTACGCCTGATATAGATCCTTTATTCCTGTAAGGATATTTCTGGAGAATTGGGTAGGCATGGCGCTTTGCTAGAAGCCAACATTGTCTTGTAAATCGGTACAAACGTAGTACTAGGTACTTACGTGTTCGGATAGTCCGACGACCGAATTTACTGCCAACATATCCGGGGATCTCATGGGTCGCTTCCCGAATATTCACCGATGACGTATGACTCGCACTTTTATTAATCTGGGATTAATTAGATAAGAGAGAAAATTAATCTGGGATTAATTGCGGAGATATTTTATCTTGGATAAAATATCAATTAAAGAGAGATAACGATTAATTTGGAATTAATCGATAAATTAATGTATTCGATATATTAAACGAAATTGGATTTCGACGCGAAATTACAATTAGATTTTAATTCGGGCGAACGAATTAATTTAGAATTAATTCGTTAGCGACGTGAATAGTGATTTCGCTAGGCGTAATCATTTAATTACGACGCAACGGAAAATTCGTTAATTTGGAATTAGTGAACCCGAGCCCGGGATTATTTGTGAGCGCATTCGCATTTCAAATTCGAGTGCGGCACGCAAGTCAAATCAAGTGTCAAATCGCTAGTCGCATCAAGCGTCAAATCATTAGTCACTTTGAGTGATGTGACAACTTGTCACTTGATTTGATTGATTGATGGATTGATTGATTGAGGTTGGTGGTTGGCTTTAATGGTTTGACTTTTGAAAAGCCAAATTCATGCCAAATGAATTTGAAATTAACAAATGTGTATTAGATACACTATTGGCAACCAACACTCATAATTTCTCTTCTCTCTTTCTCTCTTCATCTCACGCCCATGGTGGGCAAAATTTCTTCACTGGTTTCTGTCAAAAACCGAGAAGATGGGAAGCTAAGTGCTTGGTTTTTATGGCAAAAATCAAGAGAGCTAGCACTCCGAGAGACATGCGAAGGTGATAGGGAAGTCCACCCATGAGCCGGGAATCGTTTGACGAAGCTTGGAGCTTGGAAGATGATCCAAAAGCCGAAAATGGGGAAGCAAAAAACTGCCACTGCCGAATGCAACCAGTGAGCAGAAAATCAATTTTTATTCGTCTCCGCGTCGCTCAACCGATCGATGTAGTATTCCGCAACTTTGTTGATTTGTATTCGCACTTGTTTCATGCTTGTTTAATTGATCTTGGGACCTTAGCAAACACCAACAATGGTATCTTGAGCAAGGTTAAGCATGAAATTGTTTAGGGTTAAATTGGGTAAAATTTGTTTTGAGCATGATTTATGAAATTGGATGAATTAATATGCTTAAATGTGTTTTAATTGATGATTGATTGGATCAATTTGTTGAAAAATGTTTGGAACAATTTTCCCCCCAATTATCTTAGTTGGTCGAAATTAGGAACCCTAATTGTCTTGGATTTTTGATTTTTTGATCATTGGATGTGTTGGAATCATTTGGGGATATTGATTTAATGTTGATTTGGATTTAATTGGATTGAATTCGAATTGGAAAAAATATCCTCCAATGCCGAGACTTTGAGCATGATATTAGGTTTGATTTTTGATGAAATATGTTGGACATGTTTTGTTGTAATTGAGCATGATTAATTGTATAAATTAATGTTTTAGAAATATTGATTTGGGTAATTAATTGTGTAATACACTTTGTAATTAATTATGAAATTGGTTTTTGTGATTTTAATTATTTGGGCCTAATTTTGGAAATTGGGCTTTTAAAGTTGTTATTGGGCTTATTGGGCTTGGTTGTACCAAGTTAGGTTTAGGCCAAATGGATTGGATCCAATTGGGCCCAAAACCGCTTCCATAAAGCCCAAATGCGACTAATGGACCTTTAAAGTTTAATTGGGCCTAATGGGCCAAATTGATTTCTGGGCTTATGGGGTAATTCCCGATTGGATTTTGGTTATTCGGTTTGACCCGAGTTGACCAAAAGTCCACGCCTTAAGAAATTAATTAAAAGCCCATTGGACTTTAATTGAATTGACGTTGGACGTTAATCGGGCTTTGAGACCCGTAACGATTAAATTTGGAATTTAAGTCGTAAAAGGTTTATTAATAAAGTGTAATATTTAATTTGGAATTAAATAGTGAATTAGAATTAAATACAAATTGAATTGGATTTAATTGTGTAGTTTAATTTAATTCGAGAATTCGTACTTTGAGTACTTATTCGCAAAACGAGTTTGACTCGAGCAAAATCAAATCGTTGTTTGAACATTGGATGGTCACTAATTATCAGATTAATTAATTTGATTAGATTGATTGATAACATGCTTGTGTGAATACATGGTTGCGATGCATGAATAATGTATATACGATGGATATTAGATGGGTGGGGCAATTTTAGAAATTATTGTAATAAATTTGATTTATTAATTGGACCTACGTGTCCAGCCTTATTACCTCCTTATTCTTTGTATTCTCTTCTCACCTATTCTCGTCAATGTAAATGAGGTTTCTTTAGAAGTGTAGTGTAACGGGTAGAAGTAAATACATGTGCTAGCGGAAGAGAGAAAGAGAGAGATTTGATCTAGGATCAATGTGTAAAGTATCCATCCGCATATCATTATATTATTTATTCATATGCGCTTTATTATGTGTTTAGAATGCATGTTTAAGGGTGTATGATGATGAGACCTTAACAAAGATAATAAATTGGTTGCCAATTTGCACTCGAAAAACCCTCGCAAAATATTAAGCGTTTTTCCTTCCATTGAGTGATTCTTACTCAAGATCAAGACTGGCATTGGCTTGTTGGCCAAAGTCAAGGCCTTTGTCCGTCGAGATGTGTTTTGAATCACGAGAGCTTTGTTCCATATTGGTGTCTTGTCCAAGTTGTGGTTTGTTGGCCAAAGTCAAGACCACTTCTTGTCCATCGACATTGATTACGAAGCTTTCCATGGTCAATGGGTCGCGCTTAACTGGGATCACTAAGTTTGTTGTGCCAAAGCCAAGGCTTAGTTGATTCAGAGGAAAAAGGTTAGGTAATACATTGGATGTATTGGCATATATAAGATATATGTTTCGGACTTGGATGTCCCCCTACTGGATCTAGGAATTGGATTGGATCCAATCGATCTTAGAGATCTACCTAGTTAATTATCATACAATTTGTTGGCCAAAGTCAAGATTGTGTGATATTTAACGGGATCCTAGCCCGCTAGGAAACACGGTTTCCCGAGTACTCGACAGAGGGTTAGAGGCTCGCCGAAAAATAGTGGGAGGCAAGAATTGAATTTGCAATATTCGTTTAATTACTTGCCATACGCGCTCAACAAATATCATTCGTCAATAATTAAATGTTAGTTGGACTAATATTTAAACGTTGTTTTAATTAATAATAGTTGGACTATATTCAAACAATTCATTTATAGTTGATTTTATAATTGGATTATAGTAATCAATATAATTGATTTTAATCTATTAAATTATAGTTGATTAAATAGTTGGACTATTGTAATCATTATAATAAATAGTACCTAAATCGTTTAAATAGTTGGACTATTAAATCAAGATAAAATTGAAAGATTGACATTTAAAACATAATCCTAGGGAAAATGTATTTAAATGGTTTAATTTTCAAATTGGGAATAAATTTCAGGATGGTCCTGGAAAATAATAAGTTACTTTTATTTATATAAAATAACATATTAAGCCTAAGCCCGGAGTTAAGCAAATAGTAGAGCATAATCTTTGGAAGATTTATGTGATGATAACTTTAGTGCTTAATCCATTTAGCTTGTCGCAGTAGACTCCTTAATTTCTGATTCAGAACTAAGGATTAGATCCTTAAAGTATGATAATGAAATTGAAGGATCTTCATAGATCTATACTTAGATCTTAGAAGTACTAAATTGCAATAATAACTCTTGGAGGTTAATGACTATTCTCAAGGAGACAAAGTCAAATTTGCAATAGGCAAGTAGCGCAAGGCGCACCTTACTTTGATATTCTAGAGGCCAAGGCTTGGCCAAAGGCTTCTGGAATGTTGAAAAAGGGCAAAGGCAAAATCATTATAATCTTCTAGGAAGATAAAGGACATATCCCAAAATGTCTGCCTAATTGTGGCAAACGGGATCGCGGAAGCGTGACTGCCGTTTGGACAAAGCAGACATGAAGGAATTGAAGACGAGCAAGGCTCTGACTTCAAATATGTTTGTCAAATTATGTTCACTACTAGTATTAAAATTGGATTTTAAATACTTAGTGTGATACATAAATATATACTGATGTTCAGAATCTGCTATGAGCAGGATACTGACTTCAGTTGAGATTTATCTGCGAATTGGAAACGGGACGAAAGTCGCTGTTTTAACCGTAGATACCTAAGTTTAGGAACTACCTTCGGGTGTGTACCTTAAATTAGGAAACTGTTATAATGTAACTAGTTTGACTAGAAACATTATCTCTATATCAGTGTTTAACCCGCTGCGGGTGAACCTTTATATTCTAGAACACTAAAGTGTTTTATTATATAAAGATGATATTGAGATAAACACATTAGATGTGAATAACAATTTATATTTTGAATATAAATAAATCTCAAATATATACATGACAAACAAATAGCTCAAACTGATTTGATCAGAAGAAACTAATTGTGGCATTGTTGTCTGGGACACAATCAAACAAGACTCGTATATCCACACTTTGAAGAGTGGGTACTGACTGATTTGATTCCATTCAAATAAAGTCTACGAATCTAGTTTATTGGGCAAAGTGCCTAAAACACTATTTACTTGGTAAAAGTGCAAATGCCACAGATCTGTTAGCCCTAGTTCATAGTGAAGCAAGTGGGCCCATGTCTAGCTAGGCTAGAGGTGGATATGAATATTTCGTGACCTTACGGATGTGGCATCGCGTTATGGTTATGTGTTTCTTTTGAAACACAAATCGGAAACTTTTAAAGTTTCGACACGAAATAGACAACAGATCGGCTAAAGTATTAAACCGTCACGGTAAGACCGTAATGGAAAATACTTAAGCAATAAGTTTCTAATATACTTGAAAGAGTATAGTATTCTTTCAAATGAGGACTCCTCCCGGAACACGTCAGTTTGACGGTGTGTCCGAACTGAGTAACCGAATTTTGTTGGACATGATAAGGTTAATCATGAGTCGCTCTGAGCTACCATTTCCTTCAACGGATAAGCATTAACAGTGCAGAACTTATTTAGAATAAGGTTCCATAAAATCTGTTTGACAGATATCATATTAGATATGAACAGGAAAGAAACCAGGTTTCTCATTCCTGATAATTTGGGTATGCTAGGCATATGTTTGGATGATACCAAACTAAAACCCAAATTGGATAAGTGCCAATTGTAGGTTATCCTAGGGATACCAAAGTATAGTACTTATACAACTCACAGAGAACAATTTATTGTTGCTCACCATGCGGTTTTCCTAAGAGGAATACCGATATGCAGTGGTAAGTGGGAGGATAGTAAAACTCGATGAAAATCGGAGTAATACTTATTCCAGGCACCGAATCCTTAATGGAACACAAATAGTTCATCAAGATGAAACTATACCATTAATCTTCGAATACACAAGAACCGCGTATGTCGGAGAGAGTCAGAAAACAACCTGGGGTATGGGTTTCTGATCTCACCTCATAAAGATGTCAATCTTTTGAGGAATACCAACTGACTACGTATGAGGAAGTGATACAAGGTATCGACTCCCTATTATGACAAAGTGTCATGAGTCCGAAATGGATTCCATGTATATCAACTTAGTTTGGATACTAGTTGATGTACCGCAAGGCATTGTGCCTATTGGTACTTTATAAGTCTTCAAGGAAGACATACATGGATGGCAACATACCAACGTACTAAGCTAGGCTTTTAGCGGAAAGGTATCGTTATCAACATTGTGTTGATTACGATTCAACCTTTTACCTGTTGCCACGGTAAATCCATTTGGATAATGCTTGCTAATGCTGCATGTTTCATTTATGAAATATGTCAGCTTAACGGGAAAATCGCTTTCCTGAAAAGGAAACCTTTTGGAGGATGTTTACAACATCCTGTCGGTTTTGTCGTACCAAAACTAGCAAACAAGGTTTGCAGGTTGTTCGATCCATGTTTGGATTGAAGCAAGCATAGGTTCTTGGAATTATCGTTTTGATGTAATCATAATGTGTATGATTTAATTCAAAACGAAATGATTCTTGTGTATATAAGGGGTTAGTGGGAGCGCACTGACAGTGGCTGTCCTATAAATAATGATAATATGTCATTTCTTGGAAATGATATTCCCATAAAAATACTATCGGCGAAAGCTTGGCTTTCATAAACTCTCCGAGAAATCGTACATTGAAAAATGTACGCGACCTGGTGTCTCATACGCTTTGAGCATATGGATTCACAAACATGCCAATCCAAGTGATAGTCACTGGATTTATGTTAAGAACATCCGTTAGTTTCTTAAAGAACTAATGATGCTGTCGTAATCTATGGATATGGATAACTTGAAGTGACTGGGATCACTACTGCAAGTTTCCTAACCGATAAAACGATTATAAATCGTAAACGGTACTATACAGTTTGAATAACGGAATAGTGAGCTGGAAATCTTCCAAGCAAGATGTTACCGAATAAAAAACAAATGCGGGTTATTGCTGCAGCTGAGGCGGCAATAGAAGCCATTTGGGTCGATAACAAATCTAATTAGATTAGATATAATTCTGTTAGCAGCTGAGCTAGGCGTCAGCACAGGCTAAAGAATTAATGGTCTCATCAACGATCCAGATTATACTTCGATATTCATCTGATTCGTTCGGATCATACATCGTGGCGATGTGATGATCGAATAAATCGCATCAGATGATAATCATGCAAATCCGCTGACGAAAGCCTTCTCAGCAGTTTGAGCCAACCGTACATAGTTCGGGTGTAAGACACTCGAGTGACTGGCTATAGGCCAAGTGGGAGATTGTTGGACAATTATGACCCATAGCGTCACTATTTGTACAGATCATGGTGTTGTTGTACAAATTAACTATGTGACAAAGGAGATTGCACTCTTATCATTTGTGATTAGATCACCTAGATGTATAAATGATAGGAGGTCCTTATGATTTGTTCCTGGATTGAGAATGATATGAGACAGTATCAGTCCACGAAGGATAAATCATTAAATATCCCTAGTCAGAGTATTATCGAGATTGGACATCGATAAATACGTAAAAGACTAGTATTACACTTGTGCGCGTTGTGAGGGCACAACGACATAGTTCTCATATATTTGGGTATAGGATACTCATGCAAGTGTAATAGGAGGTTGTGTTTTACCGATGGTACGGGAAACAGCTTCGCTCTGGATAGACCCCCTCGGAATTCCATTGGTAGTATGACTATGTGTCTATGGAAGTCCGAAATCAGGGTAGGTGTATTTGGTCTTAACCTGAGACTTGCACCGCTAATACTTGCGACAATCAATATACTTTGGTTGCGGTCGTCCAGGGCTTTAACAGGTTCTGTGTACGCCTATGCTGGGTATATTGAGAATCGTAGTGTGTTGGGTGTGATGTCAAGACGGAAGTGTCACTCCAGTCATATGGAGATGATGGTCACGTAGGATACGGTACTAGTACTCTTAAGTACTGCAGTCATCGGGATAAAATGACAAGGTCATTTTATCCGATTATAGAGACTAGTTACCAGACATCCGACATGTGCTTCGTACGGGGCAGACACAATTCCAGCCCCAGGCCTAGCACGTGATCATCCGATACTGGATCGATATACGCAATACTACGTATACTACGCCTGATATAGATCCTTTATTTCTTGTAAGGATATTTCTGGAGAATTGGGTAGGCATGGCGCTTTGCTAGAAGCCAACCTTGTCTTGTAAATCGGTACAACGTAGTACTAGGTACTTACGTGTTCGGATAGTCCGACGACCGAATTTACTGACTTACTGCCAACATATCCGGGGATCTCATGGGTCGCTTCCCGAAGATTCACCGATGACGTATGACTCGCACTTTATTAATCTGGGATTAATTAGATAAGAGAGAAAATTAATCTGGGATTAATTGCGGAGATATTTTATCTGGGATAAAATATCAATTAAAGAGAGATAACGATTAATTTGGAATTAATCGATAAATAATATATTCGATATATTAAACGAAATTGGATTTCGACGCGGAATTAAAATTAGATTTTAATTCGGGCGAACGAATTAATTTAGAATTAATTCGTTAGCGACGTGAATAGTGATTTCGCTAGGCGTAATCATTTAATTACCACGCAACGGAAAATTCGTTAATTTGGAATTAGCGAACCCGAGCCCGGGATTATTTGCGAGCGCATTCGCATTTCGAATTCGAGTGCGGCACGCAAGTCAAATCAAGCGTCAAATCGCTAGTCGCATCAAGCGTCAAATCATTAGTCACTTTGAGTGATGTGACAACTTGTCACTTGATTTGATTGATTGATGGATTGATTGATTGAGGTTGGTGGTTGGCTTTAATGGTTTGACTTTTGAAAAAAGCAAATTCATATGCCAAATGAATTTGAAATTACAAATGTGTATTAGATACACTTTTTTTGCAACCAACACTCATAATTTATCTTCTCTCTCTTTCTCTCTTTATCTCACACCTCATGGTGGGCAAAATTTCTTCACTGGTTTCTGTCAAAACCGAGAAGATAGAAGCTAAGTGCTTGGTTTTTTTTTTGTGGCAAAAATCAAGAGAGCTAGCACTTCGAGAGACATGCGAAGGTGATAGGGAAGTCCACCCATGAGCCGGGAATCGTTTGACGAAGCTTGGAGCTTGGAAGATGATCCAAAAGCCGAAAATGGGGAGCAAAAAACTGCCACTGCTGAATGCAACCAGTGAGCAGAAAATCAATTTTTGTTCGTCTCCGAGTCGCTCAATCAACCGATCGATTAAGTATTCCGCAACTTCGTTGATTTGTATTCGCACTTGTTTCATGCTTGTTTAATGATCTTGGGACCTTAGCAAACACCAACAGATGGATGATAACAAGAATAAGAAAAAATAGAAATAGAGTCGGTCAAAATGGTGATATTTCAAGACCCCCGCATAGAAAATGACCAAACATCTTAGGAAATTATACGAAAAGAACACTGTGAATGACATGCCTGCTGCCAAGGTATTAATTGATAATGGAGCCGCCATCAATGTCATCTCACTACAATGCTAAAGAAGTTCACAAAATCAGAGGCAGATCCCATCCTAACATAAGTCGTTTTGACAAGCTTTAATGGGGAGCCATGACGACAAGAGGGGTTGTTCCGCTAGACATATAAATTGGAAGCACAACTAGAACAACCATGTTATTCTTCATTGATGGACCTACGAGCTATAATGTACTCTTAGGACGAGACTGGATTCTTGGGAGCTAGTGCATTCCTTCCTCTCTCCATCAGTGCTTAATTTTTGAAACCAGAAGGACGAAACCAAAATAGTACATGTATATAGTAGACCATTCATAGTGGAAATGAATTATGCATAATACTATATATACGAAGGCAATTACGGACCTGTCCAAATGGTAAATGAATGAGAAGATGCCATTGTCATTGCATAAAATGACGAGCTATGTTTCACCGAATTCCTAATTGACCAATTCACACGAATGAGACCAAACATTGTGGCATTTGAAGAGCCAGTAATTGGGCGGAAATCCAGTAGAGAAAATGATGATAGTAAAGAAACCTGAGGAATATTTCGCACTCGCGACAAGCTGAGCCAAATTTATGGCTCATTATCAAGAAAATAAAGTAGAATTCTATAAGCAGGCTGCATTTTCAGCTTTATGAGAAAAATTGGCAGTGCGACATGTCGAATACCAGATAGAAGAAGAGCTTGTAAGATTGAATATCTCAAAGAAAGAAGTTCAGAATGATGTGTTGAAGACTAGGGGTAAGCTGGATGAGCATCAGAATATGGATTTCGTAAAAGTACAAGATCTATTAAAAGAAGTCAACCTGGGATATGATGGGGAGAATCATCTTACCTACGTCAGTGAGATACTAGATACGAATGTATGTGATGAGAATGCAAAGTGTTATATTTTTCTCCCTTAATATTTAGTATTTTATACTTATTTAGTACCTAATTAACTTATTATTTTTTTTTAAAATATTTTGATTTAGGATGCAATTGATGGCTTTAAACGCAAACAATGCTAATTGGGCAATTATTGGATAGTTTCGATGATGCTAGGTAATTTGAGCATAACTTTCTCATCCGAGCTCCAATTAACATGAGATTAGTGGCATTGGAAAGTAGACTCAAGACGATCACATGCATATAAAGAAAGCATGATTTGGTCAAGGGACGAGAAAGTTACAAGCATTTGAAGTAGCACATCAGAACCAGTCTGCACAGAACAGATGCGCGTACGAGTGACATTCGTCAGAGGGTTCTAGCGTCCAGAGGTAGAAGCTTTGCGTGCGAGACACGTGCTACGGAGGTTCGAATGAACTAAGGCAAAAGATTTACGTTTGAGTCGCGTTTAAAGGGCATTTGAACACAAATTGTGGGATTTGAGCGCATATTTCAGTTTTAAGCCTTTTTCCTTCCTTTATTGGTTTTAAAAAGCCCACATCACTATGATTAGGTTAAAATACTATTACATATAAATTGAGGCTTAAAACCTCATAAGAGAGACAATACATAAGAGAGGAAAAAAAGACAAGAATTTTTCTTTGAGTTTTATGTTGGCCATGTGTGGCTAAACATTTGTGCTTGGTCAAAGGAAACTGAAGCCTTGGGATCAATACAACTGTGAGATCTAATTTATTTTCATTGTTTAATTTATGCCTTGAGTATCAAATGTTCTTCTATTAGATTAAACCTTAGCGATTGTCTTGGGTTGTTTAGTAGTTATAATTAATTAGATCGTTTGTTTTCTATTTAACTACGACTTAGAGAGATAGGAAAATAATTCCAACGGTAAATATTCAAAGTGTGAATTGATATATTTTGCATTAATGATAAATTGTAAGATTCCAATGGTAGATGTTCACTACAAGAAAATATGGAATTACCGACCGAATATTTTCGATCTGTAATTTTTTGTATTTATCGACCGAATACCGATAAAAAAGATAAAAAATAGTTTCTGACCAATTACGGACAAAAGTATTACCGACCGAATATTCATCCGTAAAATACGGCGCTAAAGATTAATTTAGAGCCTTAACCGATCGATTATTCGGTATGTAATTAATAATAAAATAACGACCATATATAATTCAGTTGCTAAAATAATATTAATTATAAAAAAATATATTAATTATATTTGGTCAGTAAAATCTAATTATTTATTTATTTTTAAAAAAAATCAACAACCGAATTATGTTTCGGTAGGTAATTTGGTCAGTAATTTTACCGACCGACCCTATTTCGATCAATAATTTAATACTGATGATCCAAATATCGATTGAAAAAATTCAGTCAGTTTCGGTCGGTAATTTCGAATTTTTGAGATTACCGACTGAATATTCGGTCGGTAATTTCGAATTTTCATGTAGTGGTTGACTTACACTAAGGATTTCTATATTTTTGATTGACTTTAATACTTTGATTTGAATTTTTCTTTAATTGTGTTTATTAAAATTAGTTATGTCAAATTCCAAATCCCCATAATCCCTTTTATTCACGTGGCATAAATTAGACTAAATACTTCATGTGGGAACGATCTGTTTAGGTTTTATTTGTGGTTGCCTAAGACAGAACACCAAATTTTGGCGCCGTTGCCAGAGAGTTTTTTATAGTTGATTTTTATGCTTATTGTGACTTTTATTTCATTCTTGTTATTCTAATAATTTCTTTTTTGATTGCTTCAATTTCGATAGCAATTCGATTTTGACAAATTTTATTTACGTTACCTTAGTATAGATTTTTACTTAACTTTCATTACTTTAGTTTTTTTGCCTCTTGTTTTCTTTTTCATTGTTTATTAGAGTTTCCTTGATTGTTTATGACTGCGACTCTATCTTCTAATCAAGACAATTTACAATGTGATCTAGAATTAGAGAGAACTTTGTGCAGGTTAAGAAATGAAGCTAAGATAAATTCTGAAGAGAACGATACAACTCATGAATCTTTATTTGCTATCGATTTCAATCTAGAAGAAGTCATGGTTGTAATTCAAACTTTGAAAGAACTTGCCGTCCCAGATTTGAATCAACAACCCTTATGCATACCATTCCCTAATTTAGATGCTAATATTGCTTTTGAATTGAAATATGGACTAATACATCTTTTGCATGTTTTTCATGGTCTTACAGGTGAAGATCCTCACAAGCACCCAAAGGATTATCATGTGGTATGCCGAGTATGAAACCTACGGGGGTGACTGAAGAACAAATCAAATTAAGAGCCTTTCTATTTTGAAAGATTCGACTAAAAATTGGCTCTACTATATACCATCAGAAAGTATTACCACATGGAATGAGATGGAGAGGGTGTTTTTGTAAAATATTTCCCAGCTTCAAGGGAAACCAAATTTATGGTATAAGGTAGCACAACAGAGAGTCCTTATACAAATATTAGGAACGTTCCCACCATCAAATTAGTGAGCAACTACTTATCTAGTAATTTTATGAGGGCCTTCTACTAACTGATAGGAGTATGATTGACGCATGTAACGCTCCAGTCAGTTATGTCATGCCCATTACAGTAAATCATCATGCATAATATTTTATTATTCATGTAATCATGTATAATTAGATTTCATACTTTAGAAATCTCTTTCGGAGGTCCGTGATAAATTCTCAGTTTCAGCACCTTCTTTGTTGCCTAACTGAGTCTCATGTGTTTTTTTTTATCCTTATATGGTTGAAAAGCTTAAACCGAAACCTACAACTTTCATGTTTACAATTTTCCCAAATTCAGACCAGAACCTAGTAAAAAATGCATATTTTTATTGAGTGAACAATAAATTTCGTGAATAGGACAAGAAAAATGAATCCTTTGTTATTTATTTTGAAATGACTATTTTCACTTTGATTGATATTGATCTAAATAACTATTAAGGTCATTTTTTAGACATCTTCTTCCACTCCTCTCGATTTTTCAAAAAAGCAAAATAACCTCTGATTTTTCTTCATCTCTTCTCCCACACGTTCATGGTGTTGGCCATTACCTTTGTAGTTTTTGACTTGGATCAAAGCAAGTAAGCTTCCTACTCTTTCCCTCTCATAATTTCGAATTCGTCTATGTATTTTCATGCTTCCATTTTCGAATTTGATGAACCTTAAAATATCAATTTGTGCATTTGAGCTTTAAAGAGTTGTTAGAATGCATATTTGAGAATATCATGATAGTATTAGCATGAATTAAAGCATTTTTGTTTAAATGCCCAATTTTCCCCAAATTATGGGAGGCTTGGCCGAAACTGTTTGGGTTTAGGTGGGTAGTTTTTATTGTTTTGATAATGATTTTCTTTTGGTACATGTATTTGATGATGATTTAACATGAGTTCGAATTGATTTGTAATTAAAACTCTAAGATGTTAGGTTAAGGCCCTTGGCCGAATTTTATCACATTTATTAAGGGGTGATACCTTGTGTTTTTATTGGATTATACTTAGAATAAAGTTTTGGCAAGAGTTATGTTGTATTGTGTTGAAACTTTAAAAGTTGAAAGTTAGAGTCCTTTTGGCCGAATTTATGTTAATGGCGATGAATGATTATGGTTTATGCTAGAAAGAATCTCATGACTTGGGTATAGCTTGATTTGAGTTGGGAAACTTTAAGGGAACATATATGTTTTGGTCGAATAGCTTTTGGTGTGGGTTAAATATTGTTTTGTTATTTTGGATGATATTATGTAATGGTTTATGTATTGAATGATGTTATAACACGAGTTTGTAGTGATTCAAGTTAGAAACGTTTTAAGTTGTAAAATTTATAGCTTGACCAATAGTTTATATTAAGTGTAAGTTTGATGTTGGCTTGTTTTATAAATGAGACATGATGATAAACATGAAAAAAAATGTGTCTTGAAATGAAATAATCATGTGTTTGAGAATCTTAATCTTGGCCAAATGGGAGCATTGGTTGTGTAAATGATGTATGTATATTTATGGCTGTAAATGATATTATGTAACACCCCGATAATTCTGACGAACACTATGTTTAGGATGGAATGATCCATGATATAAATCGTGTTCAAGTGTATATGTACTCGTGGATCACCTTTCGAACATTTGATAAATCAATTGCAGTTCCGATATGAAATGTATTTTATATTCTACTCAGTGCAGTCCTTAGTATTTAGGTCATCATTTTTTCATACGATCTCCAATTTTTATGCATTTTATATATTCGAAAAGCTAAGACAGATACCTACAACTTTTATGTTGAAAGATTTCATAAATTCGGAACCAAACAAGGTCAAAAATATAATTCCGAAATTTAGATGAATAGTACTCGATGACTAATATAAAGAATTCTCAAAATTCTTGATTTTTTTTACCATTAAATCATTAAACAAATCACCCCATTGTATAAATAAGGGACACTATTCATTCATCCCTTAAATTTGAAGAGAAGGAAAAAATGTGAGGGGGAATAAGGAAAAGAGAATGAGGGAACCATGTTCTCAGCCAAATTTAAAGAGGAAGCAAATACAAATCAACTCACAACAAGCTAAGAAGAGGAATAACAAGCTTAGGAAAATTGATTGGTGAAGGAAATCAAGTGAGTTTAGGTAAGAAAATCTTGACCCAAAACTTGGATTGTGGAGTTTTGATGATATGATGATATGTTACTGTTATTGACATACTAGGGATTGCATCTAGGTGGCTAAAGAAATAGGAAATTGATTGTATTAAGAAATGTCTAAATTTATGGCAATCCTAGATGTTGAGCTAAATTAAGATTTATGATATTAGAGGTTTACCTGGATTATGATATGTTGATATATAATGTTATCATGTTTGAGTGTTGAAATTTAAAGAAGTGTTTGTGTGAAGGTTGTAGAGTAAGGGTGTGGTATTACATTTTCAAATTTGGCAGTGGAGAGTTGAAAGTTGGCTTGTAATCAGGCTAGCGCCATGAAGCGTATTGGCTAGAGCCGCGACGTCAATTTTAGAGATGTATTCTGTTTCAGACGCCCACACTTGACGTCACGACACATGTCTTGAGGATGTTCTCTGCCTTGGATCTGATTATGTGAGCATCACAACGCTCAACACCCAGCATCGCGACACATAACAACCAGATGCTCTCTGCCTCAGGTCTGACCAAGTGGGAGTCGCGAAGTGTAACGTCTGGCGTCGCGACGCGTGCTCCTTTCCAGGATCAATTTTAGCCCATTTCAATTTCATCATAGAATGTTAGAGTGCATCTAAAGGGTTTAGTATCAGTATACATACATGCATTATGGCATGTCACAAACACAATACGTCATATAGTGATATTAGTTCCGAAATATATTCATGACTTATGTACTAATTATGTTCATCAATTATAGATTATCGGCAAGAACCACAATATTTCTTGACAAAGTGGAGTAGTGTCAGCCAGATTCCAAATCTGTGAGTGGACTTTTTCTTTTCAAGTTTATATTTTTTAATTATTTTTGAAATGAGACTTACTTTTAAGCGCTTAGGGCATTAGCCAAGTTTATTTCAGTTACATTATGAATGAAATTTTTTCAAAAAGTTTTGACTGTAAAAGAATGATTTTATTGATTTTGGAGGCATGAGGGAAAAAGCCACCTCAGATATGACTTATGGAATTGACGGTTATTGGAATTGACGGATATAACATGTGCACATATTGATCAGGACTAGGGGGATGATGATATGTAACGCTCCAAGACACTAGTTTAGGCGTATGGGGGACGGTGATATGTAACGCTCCCATGCGTCAGGTTTTCAACAGATTCTTAGAGATATGATTTTCAGAGAAGACAATTTTATGAAAGAGTTTTCAAGAGAAATAGTTTTATGAGAATCTCAGAGTTTTACAGACAGAAAGGATTTCCAGAAGAGTTTTCACAGAAAGAGATGTGTTTTCCGACAAGAAAGAGATTTTCAGAAAATACTAGTTTTCTTGAGATGAATTTGATTTCAGAGAAATGAATGCTTCGTAAAAGCATTTCAGTTTTTATTTTTAACTGTCCACTCACTAGGTCGTTCAAACAATCTAACCCCTCACTCCTAGTATTTCTGTTTTGCAGGTATACCCGAATGACGAGCTCGAGAGGATGAATACTGATAGCAATCACTAAGGTGATTGGGTCTATGATGTCAAGTCAGAGACACAGTTTAGTCAGAGTCAAAGTAAAGTCTTGTATCAAACATTGTGTATAACAGTGATTGTGTGTGTAATAAGTTAAGTGTCTAGGACAGAATTATAGAATGTAATATATTTGAGTACACAATTATGAGTATAAAGTTTTATTCTATTTAGTTGAGTTAGGCAATGGTCCCTATGCATGAGTTTGTATTTTGAAATGGGATTAGTAGTGTTGATCATAGTCAAGAAGGCAGATGCTCATGGGAATAAGTCGGCATATTCCCTACCGGTAGCATCTCTGAAAGAAGGATGTTACAAAGTTGGTATCAGAACATGGTCTAGGAAGTTAGTGACTGCAGTGGGTAGAGTGTTGGGGTCTTGTATACGTAGTATGCCTTGGGTACTCATATGTGAGGTGCTACCTCTCCAGTATCCGATCCTCGAGTACATCCTCAAGCCCTATAGACAAGTTAGTAAGAATTCCCAAAGCTATTTGAATCTTCTCCTAATGAAAGCAACTATAATCCTTGTTCTAGTTGAGAATCATTCTGAAGTCATCTTGATTTATTATCAAAAGTTTGAGACGAGCTATGAAACTAGATAGTAAAGTACTAAGAATATCCATCTAGGGGGATTAAAAAGAGAAAGCTATAAGAAAAGTAAGCAATGATGTACAAATGCTTAAAACAACTAGAGGCAATAAGAGGTGGAGATACAAAATTAGATAATAAAGAAATTGTCAAAGCTTATAGTAGTAAGGAGAATATAATAAGCCTGAGCAATAATAAAAAATGTCAGGAAGACCCGTGTAAGATTCCTTCTCTCATCAGAAAAACTCTTTTAAGTAGATCCAATAGCCTTTGAGTACCTCATATAGGTAGCAAGTTTCTTGAATAACGAAGGATAGTCAGAAAGATAAAAGAAATAAGAAATCTGATTTAGCTGTGGAAATTCCTAATAGACTTGAGATAACAAAAAGGACGTAGAGATTCTACACACCCAAACCCAAGCTCGTAAGCAAATAAAGTGAATGTCGTAAGGAAAAATGATTTGTTATCTTAACTAAGGTATCCGATATAGATAAGGCTCTGATCTACCCAGATTCTCACCCTTCAGTAATACCAGTTGAGGAAATTGTCCTGAAAGATGTCTATCTCATACTTATCTTAATATGAGTAATAGACTCTACCAGGATAAAAAAAATACTAGAACGAGAACGCTGATATCCGTTGAGATGTGAAAATCTTACCCTATCCTTAACTAGTATAGATAAAGATAACCGTAAGGAAGCCCGACGATGACATATCCTAAGACAGAGACATAAAACACTGAAAGATAGATCACTTAGAAAAAGGCCCAATGAAGTTTCTGAAGTTAGAAAAGAAAGAACCCGACATAGTTCAAGATGGGCAAGTTTGTAGTACCGGTAAAAATCCATAGACCAGACCAATACCAGTAGAAATCCATGTAAATTTAAAGAAATAGACCCATGAGATTGGAGACACTCAGGAGTTAACAAAAAGTACTAATACGGGCAGTAAGATTAAATGTCATAGCTGTAGCTTATAATAAGAGCAGAGATCTAGAAAGTAGCCAATGAGAATGAACCATCACTAGCCTCGGCAATAGTATAGTTTAGAGCCAAGAGATAGAAGGATGCGAGAAGTAACAAGGAAGTTCAGTATAAATAGCAACATGGATCACGTAGTTTGAAGATAGTAACGTAAATGGAGACCTCAGAGTAGTTGATAAAAGCTGTGGAAGTTGATGCAGATCCAACAGAATAAATGATAATTCTTCTTTCTAGTAGCCCATACTCTAGTATAATATAGAAACATAACCAGACCATCATTGAGCCTAGATATTTGACAATAATGTACATTCTCATATCTTTATAGAATGTATGAATTCACCCTTCAACTTAGAGCCTAATAAGGATTTGAACAAGTAAAGAATAACATATGATAGGATAGATAAACCACGAAACAACAAGATAGCCGAACCAGGAAGTTCAACAGAACCTAGATAAGAATCATAAGCTAGTAATAATTTATATGAGATAGAATAATTTGAATTCATAGTAAATCTAGCCAAATCTAGAAGTGATAACCTATCTTATTGTAGAACTGATAGCCTCCAAGAAAGTAAAGGCTCAAAAGAGCAAGGAACTAGAGAGAGCAACACCCAAACCAAATGTACAATAGTAATACCACAACTTGTCATAAAATTTGGAGTTTTTAGGGAAGTAATTACTTAAGAACTTCAAGAAACTGAGATAAGTAGGAAATTTAAGTAACAAAGCAAACTTCAAAAGGAAGAATAACAGAGGGAGTATGGTAGGATTTTTAGAGAGCATTAACCTTAAGGAAGTTCTCAGTAAAGGATAGTATGACCAACAGTCAGAAATAAATCAGGAGTAAAGTTGAATGAGGTGATTCAAATAGTTCCTAACAGTAGTACCTTAATGTGGGAGCTTAATATCAGATATGTAAATAAGGGAATCCTAGGATTATAAATGAGCAGCATGTGCAACTGCAAAAAGACTTCAGGACCAACCCCACCCTCCCAACCCTCATTAAACAACAACAGTAATGATGGACCTCGATGTTCATCCCGATGATGTTTCCAGAAACTAGTGAATCTATGGTGTAGTATAGTATCCTATAAGGAAATGAAGAAGACATTTAAAGATAATACCCCTCAGATAAGAAGACATAGACATAGATCACAGAAGTTTCAAGTATAGAATAGAGCAGGAAGAAGACGAAAAGAATTTTAAATAAAAGGTTTGGAGGTGGAACTGTCGAGATAAGACGACAATAGGAAAGAATACTAGATAAGCAATGACAGAAGTGAATAATATTAAGATAAACTTTCGATTTTTAGGTTTAGTAGAACTACAAAATGACTAGGAGTGCTTAATATCAAACCTTTTCACAAGAATCGTAAAGTGCATAACAACAAGCTTTCTCAGTGTTGGAGTAAGATTGGAATTCTATTAGATAGGGAACGAAAGGAAGGTAATGAGTATAACAACGAAAAAAAGCTAATGAGTATAACCTGTAAGTTCTCACGCAATGTACCTAGTTACGAACAAGGCAAAATACAACCTGAAATAAATTTATTGAGAGCATGATATAAAGGAACCAAGGAGATTAAGTATGGATATTAACCAAAAATCGAATCATCATCGTCGACGTCAACAGTAAGGATATAAAGTTTACTTTCAAGCCTTGATTACCTATTCCGTACTAGTATACACATAGTTGACATAACAACGATGTATTCCGTTAAGTTTTGGCCAACTAGAAGAAGACCGTTAGAGATATGTCAAGAATTAACATTTTGGATTTAAGAGATATCAGAAAACCGTGATGGTAAACTTAGAGCATATAAGAGCTTGATTATGAACTACGAGGTTCTAAGCCCAGAGATAGATAGATATACAATAACATAAAGGTTGGAACTGATGGTGGTTGAAACTTAGCGAAGAGAAATAGATAGTTAAATAGATAAATTAAGAGAAAGAATGCTAAGATCAAATTGAGCATGTGGAGCTAGTGAAATATCTAGTAAGATTATTCTTCTATATATGTACACCCATAATTGAGCAGGATATGAAAAATCCTAACCATAGAAAATACTAGCATATCTAGAGACTCGAAAGTATCAGGAATCAAAAAACAAGGCAAAATAAGTGAGAATGATATGTGTAGTAGAACACTATTTATGGACATTATTGTAAGTAACACATTTTAAGTAATACAATCTTCTGAAGGAGTTAGTACTGCAATAGTTTTTCCTGTAATCAAGGTTTATGACTAATACCGAAGTTTGCGCAGTAGATTCAAAGAGTAGTGGAGAAACCGTGATATTTGACCGAAAATATAACGTTACCTGTTAGAGATAGCATTAAAGGGTCTATATTATAAAAGGAATGTAAAGAACCTGAGGTATACTCAGAGTCAAGGAAAATAAAGGTCATTGGCTGTAGTACAAATTACAATAGTGATACGTTAAACGTGAAGGGTAACAGAAGTTCCAAGTGATATTTAAGAATTGATGTTGTCATGGAAAAAGATATAAGAGGTTTCAAACAAGAGTGGAACTATGATGTGTGGGACGGCAGGCCACAAATATAGTATCAATTTTAGATTTGATAGCTCACGCAGATAATCGAGTTAGAGAATGTTGAGCATAACTAGAGGTCTAGAGATGAGGTTCTTTGATGCATGGAAATAGTTGTAGCATGAAGATAGTGTAGAGTACTCAGTAGGAGTTTCATGGAATGAGAACAAGGAATTATTCTCAATCAATAATTTAAGGGATTATTCACTAAAGCTCACGGACTTTGGTGCAGTATGTGCAAGCATGGAAAGAGTTGTTATACATAAAGCAAATGTTCAGGTAAGACGAAGAATATGTAGATTTGCTAGCCAAATAGTAAACGAACAGCTTGGCAGAGATCTTAGTTATTAAGTCAAATTGAACCCAGGTACTACGGAATAGCTTACAACAGAGTAAGGGTTCACACAAAAAAATTATAGTACATTCCCATTTATGACTTCTAAGTCATGGCATATAAGGTCTAGTATGGTGATCACATCGTCCTAGAGTATAATGACAACGCATGAGAGGCCATCGGAAAGTAATGGATATAGCTGATGAAGGAGAGTTGGTTATGAGAATACAGTCAGTTGAAATTTTATTGCCAATGGAACAACATAATCCCGGAGCTTCAACCTTAAATGGGATTCGAGGACGAATCTTATTTAGGGGGAGAAATATAACACTCCGGTAATTCTGATGACCACTATGTTTAGGGTGGCATGTTCCACGATATAAATCGTGTTCAAGTGTGTATGTACTCGTGGTTACCTTTCTAACATTTGATAAATCAATTGCAGTTTCGATATGAAATGTATTTTATATTCTAATATAGAGAATTCTCAAATTTTCTGATTTTTTTTACCATTAAATCATTAAACAAATCAACCCCTAGTATAAATAAGGACATTATTCATTCATCATTTAAATTTGAAAAGAAGGAAAAAACGTGAGGGAGAAGAAGGAAGAGATAACGAGGGAACCATGTTCTCAACCAAATTTAAAGATTAAGCAAATGCAAATCAACTCACAACAAACGAAGAAGAGGAATAGCAAGCTTATGAGACTTGATTGGTGAAGGAAATCAAGTGAGTTGAGGTAAGAAAACCTTGACCTAAAAATTAGATTGTGGAGTTTTGATGATATGATGCTATGTTAGTGTTATTAGCATACTAGAGATTGCATCTAGGTGGATAATGAACTAGGAAATTGATTACATTGAGAAAGGTCCAAATTTATGAAAATCCTAGATGTTGAGCTAAATTAAGATTTATGAGATTAGAGATTTACCTTGATGATGGTATGTTGATATAGCATGTTTGAGTGTTGAAATTTAAATAAGTGTTTGTGTGAAGGTTGTAGAGTGGGGGTGTTGGTATTTCATTTTCAAAATTGGCAGTAGAGAGTTGAAGGTTGGCCTGTAATAAGGCCTGTGTCGCGACGCGTATGGGCTAGAATCGCGACGCCGAGTTTGGAGATGCCCTATATTTCAGGTCTGGTCGTGTGGGCGTCGCGACGTTGGTCATTAGGATGCTCTTTGCCTCATGTCTGATTATGTGAGTGTCGTAACGCTCAACACCCAGCGTCGCGATGCGTAACAAGCAGATGCTCTTTGCCTAAGGTCTGACCAAATGGGAGTTACGACGCGCAACGTCAGGTATCGCGACTCGTACCCCTTTGCAGGATCAGTTTTAGCCCATTTCAATTTCATCATAGAGTGTTAGAGGGAATCCTAAGGGTTTAGTATCAGCATACATACACATATTATGGCATGTCGCAAACACAATACGTCATATAGTGATAATAGTTCTGAAACATATTCACGACTTATGTACTAATTAAGTTCATCAATTATGGATTATCGGCAGGGACCGCAATCTTTCTTGACAAAGTGGAGTAGTGTCAGCCAAATTCCAAATCTGTGAGTGGACTTTTTCTTTTCAAGTTGATATTTATTTAATTGTTTTTTTAAAGAAGACTTACTTTTAAGCACTTAGGGCGTTAGCCAAGTTTATATCAATTACATTATGAATGAAAATTTTTCAAAAATTTTTGACTTTAAAAGAATAATTTTATTGATTTTGGAGTCATGGGGGAGAAACTCACCTCAGATGTGACTTATAGAATTGACGGTTTTTGGAACTGACGGATATAACATGTGCACATATAGATCAAGACTAGGGGACAGAGAAACATAACGCCCCTAGATCCTAGTTTCAGGGCTAGGGGAACGGCGATACATAACTCCCATAAACCATACATTCAAGGACAAGATGATGGCATGCATTGGGGGACAGCTATACATAACGCCCCAATGTCATGGTTTTGCACAACTGGCTCTAGTTCAGTGGCTTGGAGGACGGTGATATGTAACGTCCCAAGATATTAGTTTAGGCGTATGGGGGGACAACGATACGTTACGTTCCCATGCATAAGGTTTTCTACAGATTGTCAGAGATATGATTTTCAGAAAAGATAGTGTTATGAAAGAGTTTTCAAGAGAAACAGTTTTATGAGAATCTCATAGTGTTACAGACAAAGGATTTCCAAAAGAGTTTTCACAGAAAGAGATGTGTTTTCGGACAAGAAAGAGATTTTCAGAAAAGATCAATTTTCTTTAGATTAATTTGATTTTAGAAAAATGAATGCTTCGTAAAATTATTTCGGTTTTCGTTTTTAGCTGTCCACTCATTAGGTCGTTCAAATGATCTAACCTCTCACTCCTAGTATTTCTATTTTGTAGGTATACCCAGAGGATAAGCTCAATAGAATGGATACTGATGGCAATCACTAGGGTGTTTGGGTCAATGATGTCAAGTCAGAGACATAGTTTAGTCAGAGTCGAAGTGAAGTCATGTATCAAACATTATGTATAACAATGATTGTGTGTGTAATAAGTTAAGGTGTCCAGGACATAATTATAGAATGTAATATATTTGAGTAGACGGTTATGAGTATAAAGTTTTATTCTATATTGTTGAGTTGGGCAGTGGTCCCTATGTATGAGTTTATATTTTGAAATGGGATTAATAGTTTTGATCATAGTCAGAAATTCAGAGGCTCAGGGGAATAGGTCAGCATATTCCCTGCTGGTAGCATCTCCGAAAGGGGGATGTTAAATATTGAGGTGATGTTGAATTGTATAAGTGTGTGTGTGACAAGATGGTAAATGAGAAAATTGAGTTTAAACTTAAGGTCAAAAATACTTTAAGATAGATAGTCATATTTTGACTAAATAATGCTTGGTGTTGGTCTTTGTTGTATATGTGATGCATGATGATAAGCATGGAGTAATATTTCAAGTGATGTTGATACACTTTTGTGCGCGCTTTAGTCGTGGCCGAATGGTTGGCTACAATGTGAAGGCCGAATTGGTCATTTGATTGATAAATTGATTTAGGCATCTCAAGTGACTAAAATAGTTACGTTGAAATGCACTATCAGCACGTCATGTAGTAGTAACAATTTAGTTAGGCTCAACAACATGTTCGTATATCTTCGGATGTTAAATAAATATCTTAAGTTATTGACACACTTAAAAAGTCCTCAAGTATAAAAGTGTCTAAGTAATAAAAAACCCAGTAAGTCCGGGGTCGATCCACATGGAATAGATTTAGTAAAATAAAATAATAATTTGTGTGAAAATAACTAGATTGAATTGTTTTGAGTGATAGATAATTTTAAATTGGACTGCAACAATAAAATAGAATGTTGGAGCTACGGTATCCACTATTGATATTTCAAATATCGAGAAATCTTACTTTTTATAATATATAAATTGTCATTATTATCCAAGTAATTTACTTCAGAAATTAATTATGCCAAAACATATAAAACTAGCTATAAAGTCGGTGATAACATTTGTCTATAACAAGTCCAGTTAGGTACTCAATTATGTCAAATATATAAAACCAGCCATAAAGGCGGTAACACATTTTGTTAATAATTAATCCATATTTAAATTACTCTCTCATATAATATGGGGTAAAGTATTAATTGTGCTAACGAAAATGAGATTGTTTACAACGAATCAAGACACCCGTAAATATAAAAATAGATTAAATATTAGTCTTTAGATTACAGTTCATATATTATAATATAAGTAGTATTAATCTATATTCTCATATTAAGAGTTTCACCCTTTATCCTAGCAGAATGAAATTTACTACTCACGCTTTGAATAAAAATACACATAATTTTGTTACTGAAAGGAAAAGAAATTACAACAAATCTTGAAAAATAAAAATACACAAGAGGTGGAACTCTACAAATTCTCAGAGAGAGAAGTATGGACCGAGCTAATTTTCTAAGGTTTTGAGCACCTTTATTTATAGTCAAGGCCTCAACACTTTGGTGGGAATTGATAATCCACCGAAAGGTGGAATGTCATTTCCCACTTTTTTTTTTGTTTTTTTTTTTTTTTTTTTGGTTTTTTGATTATGTTTTTTTTATAATAATTAAAATTACATGCAACACACTTTGGTTTTTCATCAATTTCGACCTTAAAAAATTCAGAAAAATAAAATATTTTAAACAATAAAGTTGTAGATATTTGAGTCTTCTTTCATTTGGAACTGGAATTACCTCAATCCGATATTGGGGTAAAAAATTATGGCCAAAATACGAAAATTATGCAAAGTTGAAATCGTACACTGTTAGAACGCCCCTTTAAGTTTCTAGCCTCCTAAATCTAAATGTCACATCCATTTTTCTAGTTATGCATCCAAAGTATTATTTAACCTATATAAGAAATAAAAATCATAATAAAAATATATAAAACATAGATTTAATTACTATTTTATAAATGTGCTAAATTAAGGAGATTAATTAAACTATAAGTGTAAAATGATTAATTTCACTTTATTAAATGTACAGTTTTTAGTATTCATCACACCCTCCAACCAACTTATTACTAGTCCCTAGTAATTTAATTGAAAACTAAAAAGACAAATTATTATCCAAGTTAGTGATTGTTTTCTTTCTTTCCAAAAAATCAAATAAGTAAATTTCCATGTACTTTTTACCATTCTTCCATACACCCATAAGAGAAAGCACCAATCAATTCATTATGCCTACAATATTCACAGGCCTTGTTGAAAAAAGAGTAATATTTTTGTCCTAAAGTTATATCAGAATTCACACCTTTGACAATGACAGTTTATTTATATACAAATCTTTTTTTTATAATACATATTTAATCCTTGTAACGAGCTTTGGGCCAGTGACTCACAAAACCAATTGGCTTTAGGGCATTAGGTATTAAGACACCACTACAGATTTAATTGCTCTGATCTCATATATCAAAAAAGGTGTTTGATTCCCTTAAGCTTTCTCTTTAATCCATGTAACGAGCGTTAGGTCAGTGACTCCCAGACCAATTGACCTTAGGGCACTAAGTGCTAAAACACACATACGAACTTAATTGCTCGAGTTAGAGAGGCTACAAAATTGAACTTATTCACACTTTTATTTATTTACAAACTGAAGCTCTGCCGTTTTACGCGAATAATCATTACTTGCTGAGGCAAGATATCTGCTTATTAAGTAAAAGCTTGATTATTATTATTATTATTATTATTATTATTATTATTATTATTATTTTATTATTATTATTATTATTATATTATTATTATTATTTTATTATTTTTTACAAACTCAAGCTCTACAATTTTACACGAACAATCACTACTTAATGAGGCAAGATGTCCAGTTACTAAGTAAAAAACTTGGTTAGTTTTATTTTTTATTTTTTTGATTTACTTTTTTTTTTGAAATAAAAAACAAACTCCATTACCTTTAGGTGTTGCCTTCAACAAACTAGAGAACTGAATATTACAAAATTTTCACTTACAACCCACAATCATATGTTACCGTGTATGTTGATAATATATGTCAAATGAGAATATTGAAATCAAACTTAATCAATATTATGAAGAATTCACAAATTTGAATGATTCAAAAAGAAGGAAACAAAAATAATTTGTTATGAAACACATTCAGATGTGTCTCAATAGCAAAAACTTCTTACACTTCCATCTCTGAAAACCAATTCCACTTGGTTAGTTAAAATTATTTTATTGGTTTGTGTGTAGTTTTTTAACACAAAATAAAATCAGCACAATAATTTTTTTTACACACAAAGTAAAAACAACATAAAAATAAATTTTTTTTTTTTATAAAAAAAAACAGCACAAAAATAATTCTTTTTTACAAAATGAAAACACAAAAAAATGAAAACTATCTAGTCAACTATACCCTCCCCCAACCAAATTGAGATATTATCCCCAATGTCTTAATAAGAAGAAGTAAAGTTTTGAAGACATCACCTACTAGTGTGGAAATGATAATTAACTCTACAACATTTATACTAAAAAGAAAGTTTACATATTAAAACAATAAAAGGAAATTAAAACAATAAATAATATATATTGGAAATTGTGATTGTGTCTCACATCTTAATATGATTTTATGTCGAGTAACGACTTGAACGCCCTCTATGGATTAAGGATACGCTTCCTATATAATTTTCTTTTAAATTGGCAAATAAGGTCTTTTAAAGTCAGATTCATGAGACTATATTGTTGTCTTTATTTTTGAAATTATGTATGTAAGTTGCGAGTCAATCTATCAAATCCACTAGGATGCGTCTCAAGAGTCAATGATATATTATCTAATGACTCCATACTCAAGCCATCTCTAATGGATTGAATTTTTTCTACGTGATTATTAGACATCATTCTTAAAGAACGGCAACCAGTATTGCACGTCCAACATGCGTATTTATAACAAAAACCTAATTGTTTCACTCTCCGTTTCTTATCATATGTGCTTTTCTCCAAACCTGGTATGTAAGAGATGAATGAATCTGTAACGACTGATATATAAAGGAGCAGCAATAGATATGGCTAAGGGAATGTAAGAAATGATATCCTTCGAATAAAGAAGCAGAGACATAGGCCAGATGAGTCCCGGGAGTATAACAGAGCAAGAGAGAAGATAAAAAGGTCAAACAAGTAAACAGTTGGAAATGAATTTGTCGAGATGATAGGGGAAAATACTAAGTAAGTGAAAATAGAAGAATGTAACAACAAAGGTTTCTTAATATCGGCCTAAGCCATGGGTATGGGTGGTTTAATAGATTTGTATCATAGTACATAATCGAGAGATAAATTACTGCAATGTTGCAATTAGTATAGCAGGTGAATCCTCAAGGTATGGTAAAATGACATGTATTTGAGTAACGACCCTTGACAGCACTTGGCTATGAAAAATAAGTTAGTGTGGAACACCGTAACCAGATTTATAGAAACAAGGAAAGCAAAGTACAAAAGAGTATGAGTTTTAACCAGGACCAAATCGTCAGCGTCGATGTTAATAGTAGGGAATGCGGTTTAGGCACCAAGGTGCATGCAATTAAGCTTGAATCTATAACCAATTAAGGAGGACCACTAGGAAACTACCCAGAAGCAACATTTTAAGTACAAGCATCATCGGTAGATAATATCAGTAAGCTAAGAAGCCCTAGGCGGTATCATAAGTAGTTGAAGCTTGGCAAGGAGAATATAGAGAGTTAGATAGCTAAGATATGAGAAAGAATATTAAGATCAAGTTAAACAAGTGCAGGTAAATGAGTATCGAGTATGAGTATTATTAATAATGACAAGGATCACTCCTGTAAACTTTTTGATTCCGGAAAGGGAACATGGGAAGCCTAACCGTGAGCACCAGTATTTCTAGTAAGATTCAAAGGTACTAATTAAGAAGAACCTGATTGAGTCGAATAATTGTTAAGCATAACTAAAGATCTAGAGAAAAGGATTTCCTTGAAGACATGAATGTTGGGCACAATTAGAGGTCCAGAAGTAAGGAAGTCGAGGATACCCAATAAAGATCTTATGAAACGAGAACAATAAAGTACCTCTTAGTAAAGAATTTAAAGGATACTTACTAAAATTATGAATTCTGAAGTAGTTTAACCAAGTATGACAAAAGGTACGAGGCATAAGTTAGATATTAAGAATGATGGAGAATCTCATATGCTTACTAGTCAATGAGTAAATGATCAGTCGGGCAAAGGCCTTCATTGTTAAGTCATATAGAATCCCCGATGAAATAGAATAGTTACAACAAAATAAGAGTTCAAACAGACAAATTAGTAAACAGCTCTAGTTACGACTTCCAAGTCTTAGCATTCTAGGTTTAAAATGATAGATGATGGAAAATTGTCGAAAGTGGTATAATATAGTGGATGAGACTAAGTCAATGGGTATATAGTCAGATAAAGTTGGTGGTTTATTAGGAACCCACAAATCCTGAGATCTATGATAAGATCCCAAGTTTAAAGATGATTCGAGGACGAATCCTATTTAAGGGGAGAGAATTTGTAATGACCGATAGTCTCTACTACTGTTGCACTGTAGTACTGTTACATCACGAAATGAGTGTTACGTAATATAAATTATGTCCGAGCATATATACATTCATGGAACGACTTTAGGGATAAACGGTAAATTCTTCGAAAGTTCGATGTGAAATTCTATGATATTCCAGTCCGGATAGCCCATTAGTATTTGGGCCGCAACTTGCTCATACGAACTCCGATTTTTATGAATTTTATATCGTCGGAAAGCTAAGATCGAGATATAAAACTTTTGAGTTGGACATTTTTCAAAATTCGAAACATATATTGGCTAAAAATGCAGAACTAAAATTTAGATGAATAGTACCCGAGGGCATTCTAGTAAATTCTATAAGTTTCTCCAAAATTCTACATTTTTCTTATTTTAAAATGGCCAAGTATATAAGGGAACTATTCATGTATCCCTAAAAATCAAAAAAGAAAGAAAGAAAGAAACATGAGGATGATGAGGAAGAAATGAGAAAGAAGAAGGAAAAAGAAAGAAGAAGAGGGAAAAATGAAGAAAAAAGAAGAAGAAGAAGAAGAAGAAGAAGAAGAAGAAGAAGAAGAAGAAGAAGAAGAAGAAGAAGGAAAAAGGAAGAAGAAGAAAGTGCTAAACACCCCTTCATCGAACTAAGAAGAAGAAAAGCTACCATGGAGGCTTGAGGAATGAAGAAAAATCAAGAAAAAAAGGTAAAAAGATTTGAACAAAAACTTGATATGTTGGATTTTGAAAGTTTGATGATAGAATTGAGATAATAGTATGATAAGGGTTGCATGTTGGTGATTAATAAGTAAATGAAGTGATTGTTGAGTTAAATACGCAAATTACGAATGTTTTAAAGGTTAGACATAAACAAGGATAATGAGATTAAATAATTACTTGAGGATGATAATTTGATAAAGAATTTGTGAATTTGAAGTTAAATAAGTTGGTTTGTGGAATAATTTTGTTGTGAAAAGGGCTTGTGGTAATTTTAGGTAGAGGATGAAAATAGAGAAGCAAAAACAGAATCTTGGAAAACTGATTCACGTCGCGACGCTAAAGGGCTGTGCGTCGCGACGCGCAAGGGAAAAATGGCAGCATGTTTCTGGATGTTGCGCGTCGCGATGCGCAAGAATTTGTGTCGCGACGCGTGGCACAAAATCATTCCCAAATCAATTTTAAATCATCATAGTTCCACTCTAGCTTATTAGAGACCACCCCTAGGGTCTCGTATCCATTCACGTACATACAGTACAACTTATTACAAGCATGATATACCAAGTGACGATATCACGAACTTGAATTGAGAAGTTCAGCTAGTTCCGAACTTGTCTCATGGTTTATAATCTAACCAAATTACCACTTATAGACCATTGCAGGAACTGTAATTTCCTTCGACAAAGCAATATAACACCAACCAGATTCTAATATGTGAGTGGACACTCTCCTTTTTAATTGACTTTCACATTGTTATTTTTTCGTAATAGACTTATTTTACGCTTTAGGGCGTTAGACGATTTTTATTTCAATTATCACATGAAAGCTTTTGTTTTAAGTTATGTTTGAGATAGAAACAATTTCAAAGCATGATTTTATGATTTTCAAGGCATGAGGGAAAAACCCACCTCAGTATGTAACTTGATTCAGATATGGAATTGACGGACCGCACATGTGCATATGTAGAGGACTAGGGGGACATCGATACGTAACACCCCATATCCGAGTTCAGGACTAGGGATTACAGATGCCCCAAGATCCCAATTTCAGAGCTTGGAGGGTATCATAGATTCGCACCCCCAGTTCTAGTTCAGTGGCTTGGGAGACGGCGATGCTTAACGCCCCAAGACCACTAGTTTCAGGGACAAGAGTGGCACTCTTTGGGGGACGGCGATACGTAATGCCCCAGAGTCATGGATTTGGACTTCTGGCTCTAGTTAGGCGTATGGGAGGATGGTGATACGTAACGCACCCATACATTAGATTTTCAGAGACAGATACAGTTTATAGCAACAGTTTTCAAAAGAGAAAGTTTTCAGAAAACAACAGTTTCATAAGAAATTTTCAGAAAAGATATGTTTTATAGAAAGATTTCAGATGAGACTTTCAGAAAAGAGTTCATAATTCTCAAACAAGAAAAGAGTTTTCATTCAAAGTTATCTCTGAATTTTGGTTGTAGAACCAAATATTTTTCATTATAGTTTTTCAGTTTTTATTTTAAATCATCCACTCACTTAGATCGCACAACGATCTAACCTCCCACTCCCAAATTTTTTTTTTCCAGGTATTCTTGGAGGATGAGCTAGGGGTGGCAAAACTAATCAACAAATCGAATTTGTGACGAATTCTAAACGAATCGAATTGTAATGCACTAAATTCGAATTCTATTCGTTTATTAAACGAATCCTGATATTAGGATTCAGATTCGATTCATTTAATAAACGAATATTCGTATTTGATTCGTTTATTCATTTACATAAATCAAATGAATCGAATCGAATTTATTATTCATTTTCTATTCGCATCCGATTCGTTTACTATTCGCATCCTATTCGTTTATTATTCGCATCCGATTCGTTTGAATCAAATTTTGTATTCGTTTAATAATCGAATATTCATATTCGATTCGTTTATTCAAAATTAATATTCATTGTAAATTCAAATTATAGATTAAAAATTCTTACAACAAACTCCAAAATTCAAATTATAAATCAATTACATCATTTTTCCTCACTAATATCTACCTAAATAGCCATCTATATTGTTCTCCTTGCTACAATTCTTCGAAACTCCATCATTTGTAGACACCATCTTCTTAGCTGCATGATTAAGACATCAACTTAAGCTCATAAAATTACTCAATTCTCGAATTTTAACAAAAATAAAAATAAATAAATAAAACTTTAAAATGTGATAGTTTTTAAAACAATATCAGTTTATTTTTTTTCAATTCTCAACAACCAAAGAAAGATTAAAACAAAGAAAATTATGAATAAATATTAACTAACCTCTGAGAACAGCACGTCAGCACCACAGCCTCCACACTCATACACAGAGTGATCAGGTAGCTCTGGTAGCAAATTTCTGCATTTTGGGCAATGAACCAACTGAATCTTTGATGCTTCAGTCATTTTTATGTAGTTAAAACGAATACCCAGAATCTTAAAATAGAACAAAACTCAATTCACAAGTTAAAACAACTTCAACACCCGCAACTACATAAACAAAATAAGAAACTTTTAAACTCTAGTCATAACTCATAACACATCAACGATTTCTTCTACTTTCTTATCAAAATAATGAGCAAAAGTATCACATGCACAAGATTCTATGAATGACACTCAATGGTTACTGAGTAAAAATTTCCTCATTTTCCATGTGATATGTCTTCCTGTTGTTTTTTTCTTTACACAAAGAAAGGAAATCAGCAAGAAGTAAAGAATTTTAGGTTTGAGAAATGAGAGAAGCGGCTGGTCACTGGTGAGAAATTTTAGATTTAGGTTTGAGAAATTTTAGAGGCGGCTAGGTTTAGATTTTACTTTAAATAGTTAAATTTTTAGGTTAAATATCAATAATTACTAAAATATCCTTCGTGTTTAATAAATATAATCAAGAAATTTAAGGGTAAATTTGTAATATAATTAAACGGGTATTAAACGAATTCAATTCGGATTCGATTCGTTTACGATTCATTTAATAAACGAATCCTAAACGAATAAACAAATTGATGAACTCAAATTCGGATTCGATTCGTTTATTAAATGAATCGAATCGAATTGACCCATTTATTAAACGAATCCATTTTTCCAAACCTATATTCGCTTTAAAGCGAATCGAATCGAACGAATAAACGAATCCTGACCCAAATTGCCACCCCTAGGATGAGCTCAGGAGGACGAATACTGATACAGTCACTAGGGTATGAAGTCCACCAGTTCAAGTCAGAAAATGTGAGAGTCTAGTCATAGTCAAGTAATAGTCATGTACTAGTCTTTAGATATGTGAAGGTCATTGTAATATATAAGTGTTATTGAGTATTCCATGATTAATGTTGAGATTGCATGTCATGTTGTCAAGTTTGGGCATTGGTTCCATGCATAAGATTCTGATTAAGAAAAGAATAATAGTGCAGTTTTTAGTTAGAAAGCCAGAGGCTCAGGGGAATAGTACGACCTATTCCCTACCAGTAGCATCTACCAAATCGGGGGATGTTAAAAGATGGTATCAGAGCATGGTCTAGGGAGTCAATGACTGTAGTGGGTAGAGTGTTGGGGTATTGTATACATATTATGTTTGTGATACTTGTATGCGGGGCACTACCTCCCAGTATCCGATCCTCGAGTACGTCCTCAAGATTTATAGACAGGTTAGTAAGCTTTCTCAGACTATTCGAATAGTATTCCTCGCGAGAATAACTATACTCTAGATCCAAGTTGAGAATTCTCATGTAGTTATCCTGGCCTTTCACCAGAAGTTCAGAACAAGCTATGAAATTAATAGCAAAGATCTAAGAAAAGTTACCCAAGAGAGTGGGAAGAAAGATCTATAAGAAAAGTAAAAGAGGACGTATAGATGATTAAGTAGCTAGATTCCCCAAACCCAGGCCCGCAGGAAAATAAGATGAAGGACGTCAGAAAAATGATTGGTTGCTCTAACCAAAGAATCCAATAAGGCCCCGACCTACCCAGATCCTCACCCCTTCGTGATGTCAGTCAAATGAGCTATCCTGATGGAGCCTAGCTCATACCCACTTTACATGAGAAATATACTTTACCAGGACACCGAGTACTAGAACAAGGCTATTGCAGCTCATCGAAAATAAAATGTTTACCCTAGTCCCTACCAGCATAGATATAAATAACCGTAAGGGAGCCCGATGAAAGTTTACTCTAAGAACAGAAACAAAAAACCTTGGAAGATAGATAACCCATAAAAGAAATCAGGAAGCTTCAGGAGATATAAAGAAGAGAACTCAATATAGTCCAAAGATCTAGACAAGTCAGCACGAGGCTTGCAGTACTAGTAGAAGTCCTCAAAATAGATCAAACATAGTAGTTCCTACAGATCAGCCTAAAGCCAGTAGAAATCTGTGGAAGTATGAAAGAATAGACCCGTGAGGCTGGAGATATTTAAGAGTGACCAGAGTACCAGTATGAACAGTAGAACAGAGAGCCATAACTGTGATTTATAGCAAGAGCAGAGAGCATGGGTCTAGTAAGTAGTCAGAAGAACGAACCACCATTAGCCTCAATAGCATGGCATAGAGCAAAGAAACAAGATATGAAAACAGTAAGCATGAAACAGGAAGAGATAAGAGAGTTCAGTATGTATAGTAACATAGGTAATGTAGTTTGGAGACAATAATGTAAGTGAAGACTTCAGGATGATTAATAAAAAGTAAGAAACCCTAAGGCATAGATTAGTCAATTCAGTTTCCAGCAGAATGGACAAAATTTTTTCCTTTCAATAGCCCCGATTATGGTAAGTATTTAGACATCTAACCAGACATGTAAGTATGTATCTGATGAGTGGTAAATAGATCATTATTTCCCACTCATTTGACTTAATATTTTGTATAGTTTCTTGAGTTTTGTGAATATTTTGATATGTTTTGTGGTATTTTGTAGATAAATAAAATAACAGGACTCTATGGAGGCAATTCGGGGCCAAAACAGTGAAAAACGGATAAAAAATGGCAAAAATATAAATTTCCTGCTAAAATGCGCCGTCCTAAAATACGATGTCTGCTAACGTGCGCCGGAGACTACTAACATGCGCCAGACACGTGTCACCATCACATGCTGCCGACAATCATCATCAACACATGTCAATACTGACGTTAGCGTCGCGAAGTGCAATAACTTTTCACGTCACGATGCCGAAACAATAATTGAGCTGCCGACGCTAACCCCGCCATGTATCCTCATCTCCGGAAGTTACGCGCCATGCGTCCATCATCAATGGTAAGTCGCGACGCAAATTGTTTCACGCGTCGCGACGCGTAAGGTAAAATTTTGCCTATAAATTGAGGCCGAATTTCAGAATTCAATTCATACTTTCTTCTAAGTAATTCCTTAAAAATACTAAGAAGATTGTATCTTGTTTGTTTAATTACAGCTTTCAGTATTTAATTTTTGCATTAGCACTTTCTTTTATTTACTTTTCAGTCTTTACTTTTTGTATTTAATTTCATTTACTTTTACGCAATAGTACTTTCCTTTCTTTACTTTTCAGTTTTTACTTTTCAGTAATGAGGAGGTAACTCCCCCATACTGGGGTGAAAGGTAAAGCTTTTATTACTAATATTTAGATTAATCTCCCTTAATTATAATATATAAACTATTTAAAACCTAACTTAATGAGGATACCGCATTTATGGTCGGTTGGACTTAATAAAATTGGTTTTAACCTGACTAAACTGGATACTGCATGTATGGTCGATTGGAATAAATTTTATAAATTTGACTTAATCAGGATACCGCCTATATGGTCGGTTGGTAATATCACGCAAAATTAATATATTATAATAATTGAGATATCTAAAATAGAAGTAATAAAAGTGGATCCTCTAACCCCATCATTTTCTTTTATTGTATTTTTACCTTTTTAATTTCCAGCATTTACTTTATGTCTTTTACTTTATTTAAGCTTTTACTAGCCTTAGATATGTGTCGTAACTAAACCCGTTATCTGGGGTTGTGATGAATTCCAATATCACCGGTTTACAATGGGTTATTTTATAGTTTGGGTAATATAAAGGTTTATTTATTAAGTCTTAAGTTTAATGCTTCTTATTAACTGGCCATTAATAAGATTGATGTGGTAAACTTAAAATAAACTTGACAAAGGAATTTTAGGTTTCAGCCTTAGACTTAATAGCCCACGATCTTCCTTGAGGATAGATAACATTTTAATAGATTTCCTTACATGATTGACATATACCTGTCGGGCGGGGGTAGCCACAATTGGAACTTAATCTTAATGAATTCAGGTAGCTTGGTTGACATAGACATATGATTAATTGGGTTACACTGGGTATTTTCATCTGACCATCGACAGAGGCTTTTGCATAATTTCGTGTTCCAGGTTAGTAAACCAATATATTACACAAGTATGAGATAACCACTTCATCTTTAAAAGATATTGGAAGGATTCACAAGCCTGGATAGTTTAATAATATTGAATTTTCCTTTAATTTACTTTCGCGTTGTTTAACTTACTCGTTTTAAGTTTAAAGTCACCATCTAATTAAACAACCAATCTATTAGATACTCATAAAAATTTTACTTCATAAATTAGTAGCTTAGGTTTTAAGTCCTCGTGGGATCGATACATTTATACTACTTGAACGATACGTGCGCTTGTGTTATACGTGTGTGATTATGCCGGTCAAGTTTTTGGTGCCGTTGCCGGGGACTTATTTATCTTTTACTATTAGTTTTGGGGTTAAATACGTTACTTGTGTCTAATTTCTTTTTATTTATTATTTTTGTTTTCTTGTGTTTAAGGTTCTCAGACACTACATGAGACGAACCAGAAGATTTGAAATCCGTCCGCTTGAACCAGAAATTGAAAGAACAATCAGACAGTTGAGAAGGGAAAGGCGAGAAGGCCAAGAAGTACTGATCAATATGGAACCTGAATCTTTGGAAGTTGCACCACCAATTCCCATTCCAGACAGAATCATTCCAGTGGTTGACAGATTTATTTCTTGTATTGTACTTCCTCCCTTCCCAGCAAATACGTGTGACATTAAAAAATGCATTCAGATGATACAACAGTCAGTTCAGTTTGGGGGAAATGCAACTGAAGATCCTAATGCCCACATCAGCAACTTCCTAGAAGTTTGCGGCACTTTCAATTACAACCGAGCAGCTGAAGAAGCAATAAGACTGCGTGTTTTCCCATATTCCTTAAAAGACAGAGTTAAGGCTTGGCTACATTTACTACCAGCAGGTTCTATCACAACTTGGAACACTCTAGCCACCAAATTCCTTGCAAAGTACTTTGCACCAGCCAGAACTGCAAAGTTGAGGAATAACATCACATCCTTTGTGCAATATGACTAAGAATCCCTCTGCGAAACTTGGGAAAGGTACAAGGATTTGCTCAGAAAATGTCCTCATCATGAGATTGCAAAGTGGCTACAAGTCCAAACCTTCTATAATGGACTTTCTGGAATAATGAGAACCACAATTGATGGTGCGACTGGAGGAGCTTTAATGTCAACAGGAGAAGATCAGGCCTGGGATTTAATTGAAGAAATGGCCAACAACAATTCATTGTGGCCAACAGAAAGGAGCATGATCCAAAGAATCGCATGAATTTATGAAGTTGGAGCCAACACAGCAGTAAATGCCAAGCTGGATCAGATATGCAAATTCATGGAAACTCTTAGCATGCAAGGCAATACTGGATCCACAAGTTCACCATATGGAGGAGCACCAGAGACAAACCAACACGAAGAGACGGTGAATTATGTCAACAATTTCAACTGACAGGGAAACAATCCATATTCCAACACCTACAACCCAGGATGGAGGAATCATCCCAATTTTGCATGGAGTAACAATTCAGGGCAAAAGAACTATCCACCACCTGGATTTCAACAACAAAACAAAGGCCAGAAGCATGAAAAAGAACCAGGAATAACAGAAGTGCTAGCTCAGTTAAAAAAAATATGATGTTATGTTTCGAAGCCAATCTACATCTATTAAAGCATTGGAAAATCAAATTGGACAACTGGACAATGCTCAGAGTTACAGACCGCCAGGTAACCTTCCTAGCAACATAGAACCAAATCCAAGGAACCGAGGGAAGGAGCAATGTCAAGCCATTACCTTGAAAAGCGGTACTGAAATCAACAAAGATGTTAGAATCAAGGCATCCATTGAAGAAGTTCCAAAAGATGTAGTTCCACAGATGGAGGAAAGAGAATCAAAGGAAAAAGATCAAGAAAGAATCACTCCACCTCCACATTTTCCACAGCGACTCCAGAAAAGTAAACTGGACAAGCAGTTTGCTCAATTCTGGGAGGTGTTCAAAAAGCTGCATATCAACATTCCATTTGCATAAGCATTAGAAGAAATGCCCAGCTATGTCAAATTCATGAAAGATATTCTTTCACGAAAATGGAGATTGGGAGATTACGAGACAGTAGCATTGACAGAAGAATGCAGCGCCATCATTCAGAGGAAACGTCCCCCGAAGTTGAAAGATCCTGGCAGTTTCACTGTCCCAAGCACCATTGGAGAATATTACATCGGTAAAGCTTTATGTGATTTAGGTGCAAGTGTTAATTTTATGCCTTTTTTGATTTACAGGAAACTGCAGATTGGAGAAGCAATGCCCACCTCAGTCTCTCTGCAACTTGCTGATAGAACACTCGCATTTCCGAGAGGTGTAGTTGAAGATCTGCTGGTCAAAGTCGACAAACTCATTCTCCTAGCATATTTCATTATCCTTGACATAGAAGAAGACAAAGATGTACTTATCATCCTTGGGAGACCATTCTTGGCTATAGTTCGAACTGTTATTGATGTATAAAAATGAGAACTAACCATGAAAGAGCAGGACCAAGAAGTTACCTTCAATGTTTTCAAAGGCATGAAATTCCCGAGTGATGAAAAGGAAGAGAAATGTTTCAGAATTGATGTTGTAAATAGTATTATCCATGATACTGATGTAATGCCACCTTCCACGGATAAACTTGAAGCTTGCATCACCAACATGACTGACAGTGAGCTAGATGATAAAATTCTGGAATGTATCAACTATCTTGACAAACCATTTCGCTTCAAATCGACACCACAAGTGGAAAATCTGGAACTACCGAAGAAAGAGTGAATCAAGACTTCGATTGAAGAACCACCGCAGCTGGAGCTAAAGCTACTTCTGAACCATCTCAGGTATGCATTCTTAAGAAGCTCTTCTAATTTACCTGTGATTATCTCTTCTTTGATGAACGATGCGTGCCATTAGCTAAATTACTGAGAGTGTTACGAGAACACAATAAAGCCATTGGCTAGGTATAACAGACATTCGAGGCATTAGTCCATCATTTTACATGCACAAGATTCTGATGAACGATTAGTACAAACCCACAGTGGAGCATCAACAGAGACTAAATCCAATCATGATGGAGATCGTGAAGAAAGAAATTATCAAATGGTTGGATACCGGCATTATCTACCCCATCTCTGAAAACACTTGGGTGAGTCATATGCAATGTGTGCCTAAAAAAATGAGGAATTAATGTAGTAAAAAATGAAAAGAACGAGCTGATTCCAACAAGAACAGTGACTGGATGGAGAGTATGCATGGACTACCGGAAGCTGAACAAAGCAACAAAGAAAGATCATTTTCCGCTGTCATTCATTGATCAGATGCTAGACAGATTAGAGGGACATGAGTTCTATTATTTTCTGGACATATATTCGGGGTACAATCACATTTCCATTGCCCCAAAAGATCAGGAGAAAATCACTTTTACATGTCCGTATGGTACTTTTACTTTCCGGAGAATGCCATTTAGACTATGTAATGCTCATGCTACATTTCAACATTGCATGATGGCTATCTTCTCATACATGCTGGAACAAAGTATGGAGGTTTTCAGGGATGATTTTGTTGGGTTTCAATCAAGTCCAAAGATCATAGATTAAGCATGAAACAAGTGTAGATACAACCAAATGAGGTGCGGAAAAACTCACATTGATTGGTAGAGATGCAACAAGGACAAAAAACGCACTGCTCTTCCTTGCTCGGTAGTGGGCTGCGCAAATGGTGAACTGCACGGCGTGGGGGCTGCTTCCTCCTCCAAGAATCGGCCATGGGTGTCTTCCATGGAAGCTCCAAGCTCCAAGCTTCACAAGGTGATTCCTTGCTCATGAAAACACTACCCTAACACCTTGGTATGCTTCCTAGAGTGTGCTAGCACTTGATGATTTGCCACAAATCATCATTTTCCTCCTTGTGTTTCACGGTGAAAACTGAAACCAGAAGAAGAAATCAGTCTTGAGACCGTGAGAGAGATGAAGAGGGGTTTTTGGCTCCAAAAGCCAATACCGAAAATGAAGAGAGAGAGATTGTGAAATAAAAAAAATGTAATAGGTTTATATATTTTCCAAAAATTAATAAACCATTTACCTTTTCTTTTAATTCCAAAAAGCAAGCATTAAATGCTTGTCAATCAATACACATCAACTCACATCAATCAATCAAATGTCACATCACTCAAAGTGACATGTGATTTGACGCTTGATGTGACTTGCGATTTGACGCTTGATTTGACTTGATTGCCGTACTCGAATTCGAAACGCGAATGCGCTCGCAAACAATCACGGGCTCGGGTTCGCTAATTCCAAATTAACGAATTTTCCGTTGCGTCGTAATTAAATGATTACGCCTAACGAAGTCACTATTCACATCGCTAATGAATTAATTCGTTCGCCCGAATTAAAATCTAATTTTAATTCCGCGTCGAAATCCAATTTCGTATAATATATCAAATATATTATTTTACCGATTAATTCCAAATTAATCGTTCTCTCTTAAATTGATATTTTATCCCAGATAAAATATCTCCGTAATTAATCCCAGATTAATTTTCTCTCTCATTAAATTAATCCCAGATTAATTAAAGTGCGAGTCACGTCATCGGTGAATCTTCGGGGAGCGACCCATGAGATCTCCGGATATGTTGGCAGTAAATCGGGTCGTCGGACTATCCGAACACGTAAGTACCTCGTACTACGTTTACACCAATTCACAAGACAAGGTTGGCTTCTAGCAAAGCGCCATGCATACCCAATTCTCCAGAAACATGCTTACAGGAATAAGCGATCTATATCAGGCGTAGTATACATGGTATTGCGTATTTCGATCCAGTATCGGATGATCACGTGCTAGGCCTGGGGCTGGAATTGTGTTTGCCCCGTACGAAGCACATGTCAGATGTCTGGTAACTAGTCTCTATATCGGATAACTATGACCTAGTCATATTATCCCGATGACTGCAGTACTTAAGAGAACCAGTACCGTATCCTACGTGACCATCATCTCCATATTACTGGAGTGACACTTTCTTCTTAACATCACACCCAACACACTACGATTCTCAATATACCCAGCATTGGTGTACACAGAACCTGTTAAAGCCCTGGACGACCTCAACCAAAGTATATTGATTGTCGCAAGTATTAGCGGTGCAAGTCTCAGGTTAAGACCAAATACACCTACCCTGATTTCGGACTTCCATAGACATATAGTCATACTACCAATGTAATTCTGAGGGGGTCTATCCAGAGCGAAGCTGTTTCCCGTACCATCGGTAAAACACAACCTCCTATTACACTTGCATGAGTATCCTATACCCAAATATATGAGAACTATGTTGTTGTGCCCTCACAACGCGCACAAGTGTAATACTAGTCTTTTACGTATTTATCGATGTCCAATCTCGATAATACTCTGACTAGGGATATTTAATGATTTATCCTTCGTGGACTGATATTGTCTCATATCATTCTCAGTTCAGGAACAAATCATATGTACCTCCTATCATTTATATATCTAGGTGATCTAATCACAAATGATAAGAGTGCAATCTCTTTGTCACATAGTTAATTTGTACAACAACACAATGATCTATACAAATAGTGACGCTATGGGTCATAATTGTCCAACAATCTCCCACTTGGCCTATAGCCAGTCACTCGAGTGTCTACACCCGAACTATGTACGGTTGGCTCAAATTGCTGAGAAAAGGTTTTCGTCAACGGATTTTCATGATTATCGTCTGATGCGATTTATTTGATCATCACATCGCCACGATGTATGATCCGAATGAATCAGATGAATATCGAAGTATTTATCTGGATCGTTGATGAGACCATTAATTCTTTAGCATGTGCTGAAGTCTAGCTCAGCTGCTAAGAGAACTATATCTAATCTAATTAGATTTTATCGACCCCAGAAGGCTTCTGTTGCTGCCTCAGCTGCATCAATAATCCGAATTTGTTGTTTATTCGATAACAGTATCTTGCTTGGAAGATTTCCAGCTCACTGTACCGTTATTCAAACTGTACAGTACCGTTTTTATCGGTTGGGAAACTTATGGTAGTGATCATAGTCACTTCAAGTTCTCCTTCTCCAAAGTTTAAGACAACATCCTTAGATCTCTAAGATACTAACGGATGTTCTTAATATCAATCCAGTGACTATCACTTGGATTGGCCCGTTTGTGAATCATATGCTCAAAGCGTATGAGACACCAGGTCGCGTACATTTTTCAATGTACGATTTCTCGGAGAGTTTTCGAAAGACAAGCTTTCGCCGATTATTATGGGAATATCATTTCCAAGAAATGACATGTTATCATTATTTATAGGACAGCCACTGTCAGTGCGCTCCCACTAACCCACTTATATACACAAGAATCATTTTCGTTTTGAATTAAATCATACTCCATTATGATTACATGAAAACGATAATTCCAAGAACTTATGCTTGCTTCAATCCAAACATGGATCGAATAACCTGCAAACCTTGTTTGCTAGTTTTGGTACGAAAAAACCGACAGGATGTTATAAACATCCTCCGAAAAGGTTTCCTTTTCAGGAAAGTGATTTTCCCGTTAAGCTGACATATTTCATAAATGAAACACGCAGCTTCAGCAAGCATTATCCAAATGGATTAACCGTGGCAACAGTTAAAAGGTTGAATCGAAATCAACACAATGTTGATAACGATACCTTTCCGTTAAAAGCCTAGCTTTATACGTTGGTATGTTGCCATCCATGTATGTCTTCCTGGAAGACCTATACAGTACCATTAGGCACAATGCCTTGCGGTACATCAATTAGTGTCCAAACTTGTTGATATACATGGAATCCATTTCGGACTCATGGCACTTTGCCATAATAGGGAGTCGATACCTTGTATCACTGCCTCATACGTAGTCAGTTGGTACACACCTCAAAAGATTGACATATTTACGAGGTGAGATCAGAAACCCATACCCCAGATTATTTTCTGACTCTCTCCGACATACGCGGTTCTTGTGTATTCGAAGATTAATGATAATAGTTTCATCCTTGATGAACTATTTATGTTCCATTAGGAATCGGTGCCTGGAATAGTATTTACGAGGTGAGATCAGAAACCCATACCCCAGGTTATTTTCTGACTCTCTCCGACATACGCGGTTCTTGTGTATTCGAAGATTAATGATAATAGTTTCATCCTGATGAACTATTTATGTTCCATTAGGAATCGGTGCCTGGAATAGTATTACTCCAATTTTCATCGAGTTTTACTATTCTCCCACTTACCACTGCATATCGGTATTCCTCTCAGGAAAACCGCATGGCGAGCAACAAACCAATTGTTCTCAAGTGAGTTGTATAAGTACAATACTTTGGTATCCCTAGGATATCCTACAATTGGCACTTATCCAATTTGGTTTTTAGTTTGGTATCATCCAAACATATGCCTAGCATTCCCAAATTTAACAGGAATGTGAAACCCGGTTTCTTTCCCGTTCATATCTAATATGTATCTGTCAAACAGATTTTAATGGAACCTTATTCAAATAAGTTCTGCACTGTTTATGCGTATCCATTGAAGGAAATGGAAATGGTAGCTACGAGCGACTCATGATTAACCTAATCATGTCTAACAAAATTCGGTTACTCGGTTCGGACACACCGTCAAATTGACGTGTTCCTGGATGAGTCCTCTTTTGAAAGAATACTTTACTCTTTCAAGTATTTTAGAAACTTATTGCTTGAGTATTTTCATTACGGTCTTACCGTGACGAAATAATACTGTAGCCGATCTGTATGTCTATTTCTTGTCGAAACTGTAAAAGTTTCTGATTTGTGTTCTTCAAAAGAAACACATAACCATAACGCGATGCCACATCCATATAGGTTACGAAATATTCATATCCACCTCTAGCCCAGTTAGACATGGGCCCACTTGCTTCACTATGAACTAGGGCTATCAGATCGGTGGCATTTACACTTTTACCAAGTAAATAGTGTTTTAGGCATTTTGCCCAATAAACTAGATTCGTAGACTTTATTTGATTAGAATCAAATCAGTCCTAGTACCCGCTCTTTCAAAAGTGCAGATATACGATTCTTGTTTAATGTGTCCCAGACAACATTGCCACTATTAAGTTTCTCCTGATCAAATCAGTTTGAGCTATTTGTTTGTCATGTTATATATTTGAGATTTAATTTATATTCAAAATATAAATTATGTTATTCATCAATGTGTTTATCTCAATATCATCTTTATATAATAAAACACTTTAGTGTTCTAAAATATAAAGGTTCAATCCGCAACGGATTAAACACTGATATAAAGATAATGTTCCTAGTCAAACTAGTTACATTATAACAGTTTCCTAATTTACGTACATACCCAAAGGGTAGTTCCTAAACTAGGTATCTACGGTCAAAACAGCGACTTTCGTCCCGTTTCCGATTCGCAGATTAATCTCTATTGAAGTCAGTATCCTGTTCAAAACAGATTCTAAACATCAATACATATATTTATGTACCACACTAAGTATTTAAATCTAATTTTAATACTAGTAGTGAACATAATTATGACAAACATATTTGAAGTCAGAGCCTTGCTCGTCTTCAATTCCTTCTTGGGATACGTCCTTTTATCTTCCTAGAAGACTATAATGATTTTGCCTTTGCCATTTTTTCACACTTCAGAAGCCTTTGTCCAAGCCTTGGCATTCTGGAATATCGAAGTAAGGTGCGCCTTGCGCTACTTGCCTAATTGCAAAGTTTGACTTTTCTCCTTGAGAATAGTCATTAACCCTCCAAGAGTTAACTATTGCAATTTATTTACTTCTAAAATCTAAGTATAGATTTATGAAGATCCTTCAATTTCAATATCATACTTTAAGAATCTAATCCTTAGTTCTGATAAAGAAATTAAGGAGTCTATATAACAAGTATAATGGATTAAGCACTAAAGTTATCATTACATGAATATTCCAAATATCATGTTCCACTTATTTGCTTAACTCCAGACTTATCCTATTTTGTTATTTTATCAAATAAACTAACTTATTATATTTCCAGGACCATCCTGAAATATTATTCCCAATTAGAAAAATTAAGTCATTTAAATACATTTTCCCTAGGATTATGTTTTAAATGCTAATCTTTCATTTTATCTTGATTCTAATAGTCCAACTATTTAATCAACGATTTGTGGTACTATGTATTATATTGATTATTATAGTCCAACTATACAATCAAATATAATTTAAATTAATTAACCTCAATTACATTGATTACTATAATCCAATTATAAAATCAACTGTAAATCGAAATTAATTAATTCAAATATATTGATTACTATAATCCAATTATATAATCAATTATAATACAGTCCAACTGCTTATAAAAATAACAATTAAATATTAGTCAAACTAATATATAATGATATGACGAAATATTGTTTGAGCGCGTATGGCGAGTAATTGAACGAATATTGTAAATTCAATTCTTGCCTCCCACTATTTTTCGGCGAGCCTCCAACCCTCTGTCGAGTACTCGGGAAACCGTGTTTCCTAGTGGGCTAGGATCCCGTTAAATATCACACATCTTGACTTGGCCAACAAATTGTATGATAATTAACTAGGTAGATCTCTAAGATCAATTGGATCCATTCCAATTCCTAGATCCGGTAGGGGGACATCCAAGTCCGAAACATATATCTTATATATGCCAATACATCCAATGTATTACCTAACCTTTTTCCTCTGAATCAACTAAGCTTTGGCTTTGGCACAATAAACTTAGTGATCCCAGTCAAGCGCGACCCATTGACCATGGAAAGCTTCGTAATCAATGTCGATGGACAAGAAGTGGTCTTGACTTTGGCCAACAAACCACAACTTGGACAAGACACTGATATGGAACAAAGCCTTCGTGATTCAAACACATCTTGACAGACAAAGGCCTTGACTTTGGCCAACAAACCAATGTCGTCTAGGATCTTGAGTGAGAATCACTCAATGGAAGGAAAAACGCTTAATATTGTGCGAGGGTTTTTCGAGAGCAAATTGGCAACCAATTTATTATCTTTGTTAAGGTCTCATCATCATACACCCTTAAACATGCATTCTAAACACATAATAAAGCGCATATGTAAAATAATAATGATATGCGGATGGATACTTTACATTGATCATAGATCAAATCTCTCTCTTTCTCTCTCCAGCTAGCACTTGTATTTACTTTTACCCGTTACACTACACTTCTAAAGAAACCTCATTTACATTGAGAGGAATAGGTGAGAAGAGAATACAAAGAAATAGGAGATAAGGCTGGACTCGCAGGTCCAATTAATAAATCAAATTTATTACAATTTCCAAAATTGCCCCACCCATCTAATATCCATCTGATATACATTATTCATGCATCGCAACCATGTATTCACACAAGCATGTTATCAATCAATCTAATCAAATTAATTAATCTGATAATTAGTGATCATCCAATGTTCAAACAACGATTTGATTTTGTTCGAGTCAAACTCGTTTTGCGAACAAGTACTCAAAGTACGAATTCTCAAATTAAATTAAATTACATAATTAAATCCAATTTAATACGCATTTAATTCTAATTCACTATTTAATTCCAAATTAAATATTACACTTTATAAAATAAACTTTTACGACCTAAATTCCAAATTTAATCGTTACGGGTCTCAAAGCCCGATTAATATCCAATATTAATTTAATTAAAGTCCAATGGGCTTTTAATTAATTTCTTAAGGCATGGACTTTTGGTCAACTCGGGTCAAACCGAATAACCAAAATCCAATCCGGGAGTTACCCCATAAGCCCAGAAATCAATTTAGGCCCATTAGGCCCAATTAAACTTTAAGGTTCATTAGTCGTATTTGGGCCTTTTGGAAGCGATTTTGGGCCTAATTGGATCCAACCAATTTTGCCTAAACCCAACTTTGTAACAACAAAGCCCAACAAGCCCAATAACAACTTTGAAAAGCCCAAATCCATTTTAAGCCCAATTAATTAAAATATAAAATTCCAAATTTCACATTCTAATTAACCAAAGTGCATAGCATTATTAATTACCCAAATCAATATTTCCAAAACACCAAATTTGTACAATTAATCATGCTTATCATCATGGAATCATGTCCAACATAATTTGATCAAAATCAAACCCAATTTTCATGCCTATAGTTCTCGGCCCAAGAAGGAAATAATGCCCAAATCAAATTCAATCCCCTAATGATTTCTAACTCATCCAATGAATCAAAAAATCAAAATCCAAGACAATTTTAGGGTACACATTTTCGGCCAACAAAGCCAAATTGGGGAAATTTGTTCCAAACCAAATTTCTTCAAATTGATCTAATCAATCATCAATTAAACATCAATTAAGCATATTCATCAATCCAATTTCATCAAATAATGCCCAAATTCATTTTGCCCAATTTTAGCCCTAAAATCAATTTCATGCAATCAATAGCTCTGATACCATTGTTGGGTTTCAATCAAGTCCCAAGATCATAGATTAAGCATGAAATAAGTGTAAATACAACCAAATGAGGTGCGGAAAAACTCACATTGATCAGTAGATATGCAACAAGGACCAAAAACGCACTGCTCCTCTTGCTCGGCAGTGGACTGCGCAAATGGTGAACTGCACGGCGTGGGGGCTGCTTCCTCCTCCAAGAATCGGCCATGGGTGTCCTCCATGGAAGCTCCAAGCTCCAAGCTTCACAAGGTGATTCCTTGCTCATGAAAACACTACCCTAACACCTTGGTATGCTTCCTAGAGTGTGCTAGCACTTGATGATCTTGCCACAAATCATCATTTTCCTCCTTGTGTTTACGGTGAAAACTGAAACCAGAAGAAGAAATCGGTCTTGAGACCGTGAGAGAGAGAATGAAGAGGGGTTTTGGCTCCAAAAGCCAATACCGAAAATGAAAGAGAGAGAGATTGTGAAATAAAAAAAAATGTAATAGGTTTATATATATCCAAAAATTAATAAACCATTTACCTTTTCTTTTAATTCCAAAAAGCAAGCATTAAATGCTTGTCAATCAAAACCTCAACTCACATCAATAAATCAAATGTCACATCACTCAAAGTGACATGTGATTTAACGCTTGATGTGACTTGATTTGACGCTTGATTTGACTTGCGTGCCGCACTCGAATTCGAAATGCGAATGCGCTCGCAAACAATCACGGGCTCGGGTTCGCTAATTCCAAATTAACGAATTTTCCGTTGCGTCGTAATTAAATGATTACGCCTAGTGAAATCACTATTCACGTCGCTAACGAATTAATTCGTTCGCCCGAATTAAAATCTAATTTTAATTCCGCGTCGAAATCTAATTTCGTATAATATATCAAATATATTATTTTACCGATTAATTCCAAATTAATCGTTCTCTCTTTAATGATATTTTATCCCAGATAAAATATCTCCGTAATTAATCCCAGATTAATTTTCTCTCTCATTAAATTAATCCCAGATTAATTAAAATGCGAGTCATACGTCATCGGTGAATCTTCGGGGAGCGACCCATGAGATCTCCGGATATGTTGGCAGTAAATCGGGTCGACGGACTATCCAAACACGTAAGTACCTCGTACTACGTTTACACCGATTCACAAGACAAGGTTGGCTTCTAGCAAAGCGCCATGCCTACCCAATTCTCCAGAAACATGCTTACAGGAATAAACGATCTATATCAGACGTAGTATACGTGGTATTGCATATTTCGATCCAGTATCGGATGATCATGTGTTAGGCTTGGGCTGGAATTGTGTCTGCCCCGTACGAAGCACATGTCGGATGTCTGGTAACTAGTCTCTATATCGGATAACTATGACCTAGTAATATTATCCCGATGACTGCAGTACTTAAGAGAACCAGTATCGTATCCTACGTGACCATCATCTCCATATGACTGGAGTGACACTTCCGTCTTAACATCACACCCAACACACTACGATTCTCAATATACCCAGCATTGGCGTACAAAGAACCTGTTAAAGCCCTGGACGACCTCAACCAAAGTATATTGATTGTCGCAAGTATTAGCAGTGCAAGTCTCAGGTTAAGACCAAATACACCTACCCTGATTTCGGACTTCCATAGACACATAGTCATACTACCAATGGAATTCCGATGAGGTCTATCCAGAGCGAAGCTGTTTCCCATACCATCGGTAAAACATAACCTCCTATTACACTTGCATGAGTATCATATACCCAAATATATGAGAACTATGATGGTGTGCCCTCACAATGCGCACAAGTGTAATACTAGTCTTTTACATATTTATCGATGTCCAATCTCGATAATACTCTGACTATGGATATTTAATGATTTATCCTTTGTGGACTGATATTGTCTCATATCATTCTCAGTTCAGGAACAAATCATATGGACCTCCTATCATTTATATATCTAGGTGATCTAATCACAAATGATAAGAGTGCAATCTCTTTGTCACATAATTAATTTGTACAACAACACAATGATCTGTACAAATAGTGACGCTATGGGTCATAATTGTCCAACGGATTTTTCTATGTTTGGAGACTCGTTCGACCACTGCTTGCAAAATCTGAAAAAGGTGTTACAAAGGTGCGAAGACACCAATCTGGCACTCAACTGGGAGAAATGCCACTTCATGGTGCATGAAGGCATTGTCCTGGGACACGGTTCTCACAAAAGGGAATCGTGGTAGATAAAGCAAAGATCGAGATAATTGAAAAACTACCTCCACCAACAACTGTCAAAGGGTTCACAGTTTTTTCTCGGACATGCAGGCTTTTACAGGAGATTTATCAAAGACATTTCCAAGATTGCTAAACCTCTATGCAATCTTCTGGAGAAAGATGTGCCTTTCAACTTCACAAAAGAATGCCACGAAGCTTTTTAAATTTTGAAACAGAAGGTGATCTCTACCCTCATCATAGTAGCACCAGACTGGACTCTTCCATTTGAGGTGATGTGCGACGCTAGTGATTTTGCTGTAGGAGCAGTTTTGGGACAACACAAAGTAAAAATTTTCCACACCATTTACTACTCCAGCAGAACTCTGAATGAAGCTCAACTCAACTACACAACCACTGAAAATGAGTTGCTCACAGTTGTGTTTGTTTTTGATAAATTATGCTCCTATCGGCTGGGACGCAAAATGGTGGTCTACACAGATCATTCAGCAATTAAATATTTGATCACGAAGAAAGATGCTAAACCCAGATTGATCCGTTGGGTGCTGCTGTTGCAAGAATTTGACGTGGAGATCGGAGACAGGAAATGGACAGAAAACCAAGTGGCAGATCATTTATCGAGGCTCGAGAATGGAGAAACAGTTGGCAATAAACTGACAATCCAAGAAACGTTTCCAGATGAACAATTATTTGCCATGAAACAGTAGGATATCACTTGGTAAGCTGATTATGTAAACTACATAGTATCTGGAAAATGGCCGTTGGAAGGACACATCAGCAACGAAAGAAGTTCTTCAAGTAAGTCAAGCACTATGTTTGGGATTAGTCGTACATGTTCAAACGATGTGCTGATCAATTACTGAGACGTTATGTGCCACATGAGGAGGTCAATAGTGTTTGCAGCATTGTCATTCATCATCATACGGTGGACACTTCAGTGGAAATAAAACTGTAGCTAAAGTCCTACAATCAGGTTTGTTCTGGCCTAATTTTTTTAAAAATGCTTACTTATTCGCTCTTCAATGTGACAGGTGCCAGAGAACGAGAAATATATCGAGGATAAATGAAGGACCTTTGCAAAATATTCTGGAAGTGGAGATATTTGATGTATGAGGGATTGATTTTATGGGACCCTTTGTTTCATCATTCGGAAACATGTACATACTAGTTGCACTAGACTACGTCTCCAAATGGGTTGAAGCAATAGTACTATTTCAAATGATTCAAAAGTGGTGATAAAATTCCTTAAAAATAATATTTTCACTCGCTTCAGAACACCTCGTGCAATTATCAGTGATGGTGGCACACATTTCTGCAACAGATACTTCGATGCACTCCTATCCAAATATAGAGTTACTCATAAAGTTACCACAACCTACCATCCACAGTCAAATGGACATGTTGAAGTTTCAAAAGGGAGATCAAAAGAATCTTGGAGAGAATCGTTGGATCAACAAAGTGGGACTGGTCTACAAAATTGGATGATGCATTATGGGCCTACCGGACAGCTTACAATACACCCATTGGTATGTCCCCATATCGAATGGTGTTTGGGAAAACATGCCATCTACCAGTGGAGCTTGAACATAAAGCATAATGGGCACTGAAGAAGTTAAATCTTGACCTACAAGCAGCGGGAGAAAATCGACTCCACCAACTCAATGAATTGGAGGAATTTCGCCTATAGGTTTATGAGAATGCCAGATTATACAAAGAAAAGACCAAGAAATGACATGATCAAAAAATAGTGCGCAGACAACTGGAACCAATGGCAGATGTTGTTATACAATTCAAGGTTGAAACTTTTCCCTGGAAAGTTGAAGTCAAGGTGGTCAGGTCCATTTGTGATTACTCAAGTTTTACCATATCGAACTGTTAAGTTACTTGATCCCAACACCAACGAAACATTCAAAGTTAACAGTCAGCGTGTCAAATACTACTAGGGAGAATCATTTGAGCGACAAAATGAAAGTGTCACACTTTCAGATCCAGCCTAACGTTCAGGCAGTCATGTCTAGCTGACGACGTTAAACTTAGCGCTAGTTGGGAGGCAACCTATGTAATTTGTGTATATATTCAGATTTGGTGTGTTAATTTTTGCAGGTAAAATCAATTCAGGATGGAAGACATTCTCGCAAATCTCACAAGCAATTTCCTTCTCTCCCTCAAAATTCTCTGATGAAAGTCTATAAAGCTCGCTTGGAACGAATGAGACTTCTGATGATCAAAGGTATTCCTAATTACATTCGTTGGATTATTGAAGCACGGGTCCAATTGGCAAGTGAGTCCTCTGACTCTTTTGTTTCATATCTGTCTGGTTTAGGAAGAAACACCTATGCTAAAAAGAGAAGAGCTAAAAGAATGGGTGTTTGTTATAAATGTGCTCGTATGACATGTAATACTCTTTGTCGTTCTTTAGGATTGGTGTCTGATAACCGTGAAGATAAAATTAAATTCATTAAGGATGGCTTGAGTAATGAGTCTTTGGATGACATATCTAAGACTCTTCAGACACATTCCAGTGGATATGTGCATCATGCAATTCACATGTTATATACACAATTTTGAAAAGAACAACAACAGTTAAGTCTCGGGAATCTGACTTTAAAAGACCATGTTTGCCAATTTATAAGAAAATTGGATGAGAAGCTTGTCCCTGACGCATAGACGTCATTCAAGCTGTTACTTCTTGTAAATATTATTTTATCTTTGTATATATCTAATAATTGTGATTAGTTTTGTTATTTTCTTATATTTTCTCCGACAGGATCCAGACTTTTTGACTTTCATGAAATATTTTACTGTTTAACTAATATTTTTCATCTGGCAGGTACTAGTGCTATTATTACTCACCCTTTTTTCAGGTGTTATAAATTCAACTCATCATTGCACTCTTGAAGGCATCCAGATTTGAGAAAGAAACATATAAAAATGGAAGCCACTTCAAGAAGACGAGTTGTAAATATATGTGTGTTTTGTGGTACTAGTGTTGGTTCTAAACCAGAATTCGTAGCAGCAGCACATGAATTGGGTCGAGTCATAGCTGAAAGGAATATACACTCAGTATATGGCGGTGGCAATCTTGGACTAATGGGGATCGTTTCAAGGGCTGTACATGAATGAGGCAGTCAAGTCTTGGGAATCATCCCAAAACCTTTGGCAGAGGCGAATCTTATAGGACCATCAAACGGTGTTGATGCTTTTATTGCTTTGCCAGGTGGCTTAGGCACGGTGGAGGAAATTTTTACAATATTATCTTGGACGAACTTGAACATACACCAGAAACCGATTGGACTATTTAACGCTGTGGATTTTATGATTTTCTTTCTGTGTTTCTTGGTGATGCCCAAAGAAATGGATTCGTGTCAAAACCTGTAAAAGAAATCCTCTTCACTGCCAGAACTGCCCATGATTTAATTGACCAAATCTTAGCATTTGAACGACAAATTGACCCAATCATATCCAAGATAATATGGTCTGATAATGATCGTGGTAAGAAGCGTCGGATAAATCTGGATCTTAACCTTTAATTTTCATTTTAGATGTAGAATTCCAGCTAACTATGTATTGTTTTCTAAACTCTTCTCTTACTTTTTAAACATTGAGAACAATGTCTCATTTAGGTTTGGGGGAGGGGAATAGTTGACTAATATCTTGTTTTTATTATGTTATTTTTAATTGATTTTTAGTCTAAAATTTTCAAAAAATTCAAAAAAATTAAAAATCTTTATAAAAATAAAAAAAATATTTTGTGTTTTTGTGTTTTTAATTTGACTAACCAGGTGAAATTGGTGTGAGATAGCTGTGTAAGGAATTTTCACTCCTGAGACGTATCTCAACCTATTTCGTAACAAGTTACTTTTTTTTTATTTCCTTTTGAATTATTTAATTTGTGAATTCTCCATTAAACTGATTAAATTGGATCTTCATATGCTCAGTTGACAGGTATTATCAACATGCATGGTAACATACGGACATGAGATGTAATTGAAAAGTTTGTGATATTCAGTGCTCTAGTTTAATTGGACGAAATATCTAAAAAAGCGATAGGATTAAAAAAAAACATCTGAGATCCGGTAATTAAGTTCGTAGATGTGTCTTAACACCTAGTGCCCTAAAGCCAACTGGTTTAGGAGTAACTGGCCCAAAGCTCATTACATGGATTGAAGATGTTATAAAAAATATATATATCTGAAATCCGGGTAATTAAGTCTGTAGGGGTGTCTTAACACTTAGTGCCCTAAAGCGAACTGGTTTGGGAGTCACTGGCCCAAAGCTCGTTACATGGATGGAAGATATTGTATATAAAAAAAATCAGAAAAATCAGAAAAATATTACATTGCTAAAAAAAGTGTGGAGTCTGATATAACTTTAGGATAAAAATATTACTCTCTTTTCAAATACACTTATGAATATTGTGGGCACAATGAGTTGATTAATACCTTGTTAGCTGTGTGTATGGAGAATGGTAAAAATAATCGGAGAATTTACTTATTTGGTAATTTAGAAAGAAAGAAAACAGTTATTAACTTGGATAAGAAGTTTCACATGTTTATTCACTAACTTGTTTATTCTCTTTTCTCTTGTCTTTTTGCTTTTGTGTGCATTAGGATTAAATTGATGTTTGTGGGTATCGTTGCTGTAAGCCCTCACGAGACTACAACTCGTCCACTAGGGACACCTAGGGGTTTAAAGGCTTGTTGCATACGCTAAATGCAACTGTGATCCCTACGAAAGTGGCTTAGTTTAATTTTATTTTAAAGATGTTTATGTTATTTTCTTTTGTTGTTTTGCTCGAGGACTAGCAAAATGTTAGGTTTGAGGGTGTGATGAGTGGTAAATAGATCAGTATTTCCCACTTCTTTGACTTAATATTTTGTATAGTTTCTTGATTTTTGTGAATATTTTGATATATTTTGTGGTATTTTGTAGACAAATAAAATAACAGGACTCTCTGGAGGTAATTCGGGGCCAAAACAGTGAAAAATAGACAAAAATGGCAAAATGTAAATTTCCTGCTAAAATGCGCCGTGCTAAAATAAATCGTCTGCTAACGTGCGATAAAGACTGCTAACATACGCCGGACACGAGGACCAATCAGAGAAATTTTGCTATCATGAGCCATTGCTAACATGCGTCTGCCACGTGTCAACATCTGCTAACGTACGCCAGACACGTGTCACCATCAAATGCTACCGACAATCATCATCAACACGTGTCAATACTGACGTCAGCATTGCGACGCGCAACAACTTTTTTTGCGTCACGATGCCGACACAATTATTGAGCTGCCGACGCTGACCCCGCCATGTGCCATCATCTCCGAAAGTTACGTGCCACACGTCCATCATCAACGGTGCGTCGCGACGCGAATTGTTTCACGCGTCGCGACGCGTAGGAAAAATTTTGCCTATAAATTGAGGCCGAATTTCAGAATTCAATTCATACTTTCTTCTAAGAAATTCCTTAAGAATATTATGAAGATTGTATCTTGTTTGTTTATTTACAGCTTTCGGGATTTAATTTTTGCATTAACACTTTCTTTTATTTACTTTTCAGTCTTTACTTTTTGTATTTAATTTCATTTACTTTTACGCAATAGTACTTTCCTTTCTTTACTTTTAGTTCTTACTTTTCAGTAATGAGGAGGTAACTCCCCCCTGCTGGGGTGAAAGGTAAAGCTTTTATTACTAATATTTAGATTAATCTCCCTTAATTATAATATATAAACTATTTAAAACCTGACTTAATGATGATACCGCATTTATGGTCGGTTGGACTTAATAAAATTAGTTTTAACCTACTAAACTGGATACCGCCTGTATGGTCGATGGAATTAATTATAAATTTGACTTAATCAGGATACCACCTATATGGTCGGTTGGTAATATCACGCAAAGTTAATATATTATAATAAGAGAGATATCTAAAATAGAAGTAATAAAATTGGATCATCTAACACCAATATTTTCTTTTATTGTATTTTTACCTTTGTAATTTCCAGCATTTACTTTATGTCTTTTACTTTATTTAATCTTTTACTATCCTTAGATATGTGTCGTAACTAAACCCATTATCTGGGGTTATGATGAATTCCAATATCACCGGTTTATAATGGGTTATTTTATAGTTTGGGTAATATAAAGGTTTATTTATTAATTCTTAAGCTTAATACTTCTTGTTAACTGGCCATTAATAAGATTGATATGGTAAACTTAAAATAAACTTGACAAAGGAATTTTAGGTTTCAGCCTTAAACTTAATAGCCCACGATCTTCCTTGGGGATAGATAACCCTTTAATAGATTTCCTTACATGATAGACATATACCTGTCGGGCGGGAGTAGCCATAATTGGAACTTAATCTTAATGAATTCAGGTTACTTGGTTGACATAGACATATGATTAATTGGGTTACACTGAGTATTTGTATCTGACCATCGACATAGGCTTTTGTATAATTTCGTGTTCCAGGTTAGTAAACCAATATATTACACAAGTATGAGATACCACTTCATCTTTAAAAGATATGGAAGGATTCACAACCCTGGATAGTTTAATAATATTGAATTTTCCTTTAATTTACTTTCGCATTGTTTAATTTACTTGTTTTAAGTTTAAATTCATCATCCAATCAAACAACCAATCTATTATATACTCGTAAAGATTTGACTTCATAAATTAGTAGCTTAGGTATTAAGTCCTCATGGGATCGGTACATTTATACTACTTGAACGATACGTGCGCTTGCGTTATACGTGTGTGATTATGTCGGTCAGTATCTATTCCCAACTTAGAACCCAGTAAGAGGAAGAACGAGTAAAGAATAGTACTTGACAAAATAGATGGATTATAAGGCGCCTAGAAGGTTGAACCAATAAGTACAACAAAACATAGATAAAAATCACGAGGTGTCAAAATTCTATATAAGATAGAATAGTTGAAGTCATAGTAAATCAAGTCAAATCTAGAAGGCATCGTTTAACTGGAATCCCTTGAGGAAGTAAAGACTCAAATGAGCGAAGTAACCAGAGAGAACGACTCTCAGGAGTATAGTATATGACTTATAAGAATCTCATGGTATTGAGGAAGAAGAACTAGATGAGAATAGCACCTGAATCAAGAAATTAAGAAGAGATGTCCAAAGCAATTAAAGTTGATGGAGTTTCCAGGGGATTAAAAAGTTCAAGGAATTAAGATGAGATGGGAAGACAAGTAACATAACAAAACTTAGTAAGGAAGAATAACAGAGGGAGTATGGTAGGAGTTTGAGAGAGTATGAACCTTATGGAGGTTCAAAATAAGAGGTGGTATCATCAATAATTGGAAAATGAATTAGTAGTAAAGTTGAAACATGAAATTCAGATAGTTCCTAGTAGTACCCTAGTGGTGGAGCCAACACCAGACATGTAAAAAAAGAGTCATAGGCTTATAGATGAGTAGTATAAGCAACTACAGCACGTGTAGCTAGTGAGAACACCACCACCGGAAGACTCCGGGACAATCCCCACTCTCCCAACCCCCGTTAGACAATAGTAGCAGCGATGGACATTGGAGGTTGCCTTAAGATACTCCGAGGAATAAGTGAAAGAATAGTGAAAGAAGACCGGAACATAAGATCTTCAGGCATAACTTATGAACAGAATAAAAGTAAGTGATTGTTCTGAGTGAAGGAGTTAAGAAAGAAGTTGCTCAAATGGAGCGGTACATAGATGAAGTAGTGGTCAAGTAATGACTGAGATATAAAAGAGCAGCGATAGATGTGGCTAAGGGAATGTAAGAAATGATATCCATCGAATAAGGAAGCTGAGACATAGGCCCGACGAGTCCCATGAGTAGAATAGAGCAAGAGAGAAGATAAAAGGTCAAACAAGTAAACAGTTGGAAATGAATATGTCGAGATGATAGGAGAAAATACTAAGTAAGCGAAAATAGAATAATGTAATAACAAAGGTTTCTTAGTATCAGCCTAAGCCATGGGTATGGGTGGTTTAGTAGATTTTTATCATAGTACGGAATCGAGGAGATAAATTACTGCAATGTTGCAATTAGTATAGCAGGTGAATCCTCAAGGTACAGTAAAATGACATGTATTTGAGTAACGTGTTGGACAGTTATGACCCATAGCGTCACTATTTGTACAGATCATGGTGTTGTTGTACAAATTAACTATGTGACAAAGGAAATTGCTCTCTTATCATTTGTGATTAGATCACCAAGATGTATAAATGATAGGAGGTCCATGTGATTAGTTCCTGGATTGAGATGATATGAGACAGTATCAATCAATAAAGGTTAATAATTAAATATCCCTAGTTAGAGTATTATCGAGATTGGACATCGATAATGCGTAAAAGACTAGTATTACAATTGTGCGCGTTGTGAGGGCATAACGACATAGTTCTCATATATTTGGGTATAGGATACTCATGTAAGTGTAGTAGGACGTTGTGTTTTACCGATGGTACGGAAAACAGCTTCACTCTGGATAGACCCCTCGAAATTCCATTGGTAGTATGACTATGTGTCTATGGAAGTCCGAAATCAGGGTAGGTGTATTTGGTCTTAACCTGAGACTTACACCGCTAATACTTGCGACAATAAATATGCTTTGGTTTTAGGTCGTCCAGGGTTTTAACAGGTTCTGTGTACGCCTCTGCTGGGTATATTGAGAATCGTAGTGTGTTGGGTGTGATGTCAAGATGGAAGTATCACTCCAGTCATAGTGGAGATGATGGTCACGTAGGATACGGGACTGGTTCTCTTATATGCTGCAGCTATCGGGATAAAATGACTAGGTCATGTTTATCCGATTATAAAGACTAGTTACCAGATATCTGATATGTGCTTCGTACGGGGCAGACACATTTCCAACCTCAGGCCTTGCACGTGACATCCGATACTGGATCGAGATACGCAATACTACGTATACTACGCCTGATATAGATCACATATTCCTGTAAGGATATTTCTGGAGAATTGGGTAGGCATGGCGCTTTGCTAGAAGCCAACCTTGTCTTGTAAATCGGTACAAACGTAGTATTAGGTACTTAAGTGTTCGGATAGTCCGACGACCGGATTTACTGCCAACATATCCGGGGATCTCATGGGTAGCTTCCTGAAGATTCACCGATGACGTATGACTCGTACTTAATTAATCTGGGATTAATTAGATGAGAGAGAAAATTAATCTAGGATTAATTACGGAGATATTTTATCTGGGATAAAATATTTATTAAAGAGAGAAAAAAGATTAATTTGGAATTAATCGATAAAATAATATATTCGATATATTATACGAAATTGGATTTCGACGCGGAATTAAATTTAGAATTTAATTCGGGCGAACGAGTTAATTTAGAATTAATTCGTTAGCGACGTGAATAGTGATTTTGCTAGACATAATTATTTAATTACGTCGCAACGGAAAATTTGTTAATTTGGAATTAGCGAACCCGAGCCCGGGAGTGTTTGCGAGCGCACTCACATTTCGAATTCAAGTGCGGCCCGCACACATCAAGCGTCAAATCACTAGTCACATCAAGCGTCAAATCATTAGTCACTTTGAGTGATGTGACAACTTGTCACTTGATTGATTGAGTGATGTGAATAGTTGATGGAAGTGGTTGGCATAGTTGCCTTTGACTTTTTGAAATTGTAAATTGGTATATGTTTAATTGTTTTTGGAAAACAATTAACTAATACACACATTTTCATCTCTCTCTCCTCTCCTCTTACACGTTTTTGGAGCAAAAAATGCTCCTCCTCTCTCACACGGTCTTGGACCATCTTCTTCCTCCATTTTCTGTCACTGCCGAATTTGAAGGAGAAGCTAAGGATTTTTGTGGCAAAATTCCTAAGTGCTAGCACACCATTTGAGTCTTGCGAATATGATAGGGAAACCCACTTGTGAGCGTGGAATTTCATCACAAAGCTTGAAGCTTGCATGGAGGAACAAAGCCGAAAATGAAGGAAGAAAAAATAGTGAACTGCCGAGCACTCTAGGAGGGTTCAAAAGGCTTAAAAAAATTTGTTCTTCACCGCATCGCTCAACCGATCATTGTGAGTATTCCGCAACTTCCTCGTGTATTCGCACTTATGTTTGTTTTATGCTTGTTATTCGATCCTCGGGACTTAGAGATTTGCCAATAATGGTATCAGAGCGAGTTAAAAGCATGAAACTTTAATTTAGGGTTAAAATTGGGTAAATTGATTTTGAGCATGATTTGGTTGAATTGTTTGATTAAGTATGCTTAAATGATGTTTTATTGAAGATTGATTGGATCAATTTCATGAAAAATGGTTTGGAATATTTTTCCCCAAAATCTTAGCTTGGCCGATAATGATGCCCTAAAAATATCTTGGTGATTTTTTGATTTTGATTCATTGGATGAGTTGGAATCATGTTGGGAATATTGATTTAATGTTGAATTGGATTTAATTGGATTAAAACCAAATCGGACATAAAATTACCCAAATTGCCGAGAGTTAAAGCATGTGAAATTGGGTTTGATTTTTGTTAAAATGTGTTGGACATGTTTTAATGTTAAAGAGCATGATTAATTAGGCTAATTGATGTTTTGGAATATTGAATTGGGTAATTAATTATGCCATACACTTTGAGTTATTAAATTGTGAAATTGGAATTTTGGAATTTAATTATGTTGGGCTTAAATTGGGTTTGGGCTTGTATTGTTGTAAATGGGCTTATTGGGCTTGGTTGTGCCAAGTAAGGTTTAGGCTAAATTGGTTGGATCCAATTGGGCCCAAAACCGTTTCCATAAAGTCCAAATGCGACTAATAGACCTTAATTAATTTAATTGGGCCTAATGGGCCTAAATTGATTTCTAGGCTTATGGGGTTACTCCTTGATTGGGCTTTGGTTATTGGGTTTGACACAAGTTGACCAAAAGTCCATGCCTTAAGAAATTAATTGAAAGCCCATTGGACTTTAATTAAATTAGCATTGGATGTTAATCGGGCTTTGAGACCCGTAACGATTAAATTTGGAATTTAAGTCATAAAGGTTCGTTAATAAAGTGTAATATTTAATTTGGAATTAAATAGTGAATTAGTATTAAATACATATTAAATTGGATTTAATGTTGTAATTTAATTTAATTCAAGAATTCGTACTTTGAGTACTTATTCGCAAAACGAGTTGGACTCGCGCAAAATCAAATCGTTGTTTGAACATTGGATGGTCATTAAATATCAGATTAATTAATTGGATTAGATTGATTGATAACATGCTTGTGTGAATACATGGTTGCGATTCATGAATAATGTATATCGGATGGATATTAGATGGGTGGGGCAATTTTGGAAATTATTGTAATAAATTTAGAATTTATTAATTGGACCTGCGTGTCCAGCCTATTACCTCCATACTCTTTGTATTTCTCTTCTCACCTATTCCCCTCAATGTAAATGAGGTTTCTTTAGAAGTGTAGTGTAACGGGTAGAAGTAATACTTGTGCTAGCGGGAGAGAGGAAATGGAGAGATTTGATCTAGGATCAATGTGTAAAGTATCCATCCGCATATCATTATTATTTTATTTATATGCGCCTTATTATGTGTTTAGAATGCATGTTTAAGGGTGTATGATGATGAGACCTTAACAAAGATAATAAATTGGTTGCCAATTTGCACGCGAAAAACCCTCACAAAATATTAAGCATTTTTCCTTCCATTTAGTGATTCTTACTCAAGATCCAAGACTGGCATTGGTTTGTTGGCCAAAGTCAAGGCCTTTGTCCATCGATGATGTGTTTGAATAACGAAGGCTTTGTTCCATATTGGTGTCTTGTCCGAGTTGTGGTTTGTTGGCCAAAGTCAAGATCACTTCTTGTCCATCGACATTGATTACGAAGCTTTCCATGGTCAATGGGTTCCGCTTAACTAGGATCACTAAGTTTGTTGTGCCAAAGCCAAGGCTTAGTTGATTCAGAGGAAAAAGGTTAGGCAATATATTGGATATATTGGAAAATATAAGATATATGTTTCGGACTTGGATGTCCCCCTACTGGATCTAGGAATTGGATGAGATCCAATTGATCTTAGAGATCTACCTAGTTAATTATCATACAATTTGTTGGCCAAAGTCAAGATTGTGTGATATTTAACGGGATCCTAGCCGACTAGGAAACACGGTTTCTCGAGTACTCGACAGAGGGTTAGAGGCTCGCCGAAAAATAGTGGGAGGCAAGTATTAAATTTGCAATATTCGTTTAGTAACTTGCCATACGCGCTCATATCAATATCATTCGTCAAATCAATTAAATGTTAGTTGGACTAATATTTAAATAGTTGTTTTAATAAAACAGTTGGACTGTATTCAAACTAATTAATTATAGTTGATTTTATAATTGGATTATAGTAATCAATATATTTGAATTAACAATTAAATTATAGTTGATTATATAGTTGGACTATAGTAATCATTATAATAAATAGTACCTAAAATCGTTGATTAAATAGTTGGACTATTAGAATCAAGATAAAATTGAAAGATTAGTGTTTAAAACATAATCCTGGGTGAAAAATGTTTTAAACGACTTTAATTTTCAAATTGGGAATATAATTTCAGGATGGTCCTGGAAACTAATAAGTTACTTTATTTGATAAAATAACATATTAGGCCTACGCCCGGAGTTAAGCAAATAGTAGAGCATGATCTTTGGAAGATTCCTGTGATGATAACTTTAGTGCTTAATCCATTAAACTTGTCGTATAGACTCTTTAATTTCTTAATCAGAACTAAGGATTAGATCCTTAAAGTATGATAATGAAATTGAAGGATCTTCATAGATCTATTTTTAGATCTTAGAAGTACAAATTGCAATAGTAAACTCTTGGAGAGTTAATGGCTATACTCAATAAGTCGAAGCCAAACTTTGCAATAAGGCAAGAAGCGCAAGTCGCACCTTACTTCGATATTCTAGAAGGCCAAGGCTTGGCCAAAGGCTTCTGGAGTGTGAAAAGGGGCAAAGGTAAAATTATTATAATCTTCTGGGAAGATAAAGGACATATCCCAAAATGTCTGCCTAAATTGTGGCAAACGGGATCGCGGAAGCGTGACTGCCGTTTGGACAAAGCAGACATGAAGGAATTGAAGAACGAGCAAGGCTCTGACTTCAAATAAATTTGTCATAAATATGTTCACTGCTAGTATTAAAATTGGATTTTAGATACTAGATGTGGTACATAAAAATGTACTGGTGTGCAGAATCTGCTATGAGCAGGATACTGACTTCAGTTGAGATTAATCTGCGAATCATAAACGGGATGAAAATCGATGTTTTAACTGTAGAGACCTAAGTTTAGGAACTACCCTTCGGGTGTGTACTTAAATTAGGAAACTGTTAGAATGTAACTAGCTTGACTAGGAACATTATCTCTATATCAGAGTATAATCCGTTGCGGGTATACCTTTATATTCTAGAACACTAAAGTGTTTTATTATATAAAGATGATATTGAGATAAACACATTAGATGTGAATAACAGTATTTATATTTTGAATATAAATAAATCTCAAACGTATAACATGACAAACAAATAGCTCAAACTGATTTGATCAGTTAAAACTTAAATGTGGCATTGTTGTCTGGGACACAATTAAACAAGACTCGTATATCCACACTTTTGAAGAGTGGGTACTAGGACTAATTTGATTCCATTCAAATAAAGTCTATGAATCTAGTTTATTAGGCAAAGTGCCTAAAACACTATTTACTTGGTAAAAGTGCAAATGCCACCGATCTGTTAGCCCTAGTTCATAGTGAAGCAAGTGGGCCCATGTCTAGCTAGGCTAGAGGTGGATATGAATATTTCGTGACCTTTACGGATGTGGCACCGCGTTATGGTTATGTGTTTCTTTTGAAACACAAATCGGAAACTTTTAGAGTTTCGACACGAAATAAACAAACAGATCGGCTAAAGTATAAAACCATCACGGTAAGACCATGATGAAAATACTTAAGCAATAAGTTTCTTAAATACTTGAAAGAGTATAGTATTCTTTCAATGAGGACTCCTCCCGGAACACGTCAATTGATGGTGTGTCCGAACGGATAAACCGAATTTTATTGGACATGATAAGGTTAATCATTAGTCGCTCTGAGCTACCATTTCCTTCAACGGATAAGCATTAAACAGTGCAGAACTTATTTTGAATAAGGTTCCATAAAAATCTGTTTGAAAGACTTCATATTAGATATGAACAGGAAAGAAACTGGATTTTCTCATTCCTGAAGATTTGGGTATGCTAGGCATAAGTTTGGATGATACCAAACCAGAACCCAAATCGGATAAGTGCCTAAGTTGTAGGTTATCATAGGGAAACCAAAGTATAGTACTTATACAACTCACAAGAGAACAATGTAATTGTTGCTCACCATGCGATTTTCCTAAGAGGAATACCCATATGTAGTGGTAAGTGGGAGGAAAGTAAAACTCGATGAAAATCGGAGTAATACTATTCCAGGCACCGATTCCTTAATGGAACACAAATAGTTCATCAAAGATGAAACTATACCAGTAATCTTCGAATACACAAGAACCGCGTAAGTCGGAGAGAGTCAGAAAACAACCTGGGGTATGGGTTTCTGATATCACCTCTTAAATATGTCAATCTTATCGAGGAATACGAACTGACTACGTATGAGGAAGTGATACAATGTATCGACTCCCTATTATGGCAAAGTGCCATGATGTACGAAATGGATTCCATATATACCAACTATGTTTGGATACTAGTTGTTGTACTGCAAGGCATTGTGCCTATTGGTACTATATAAGTCTTCAAGGAAGACATACATGGAAGGCAACATACCAACGTACTAAGCTAGGCTTGTAGTGAAAAAGTATCGTTATCAACATTGTGTCGATTACAACGAAACCTTTTACATGTTGCCATGTAAATCCATTTGGATAATGCTTGCTAATGCTGCATGTTTCATTCATGAAATGTGGCAGCTGAATGCCAAAACTTCTTTCCTTAACGGAAACCTTTTGGAGGATGTTTACAACATCCTGTCGGTTTGTAGTACCAAAACTAGCAAACAAGGTTTGTGGGTTATTCGATCCATGGATGGATTGAAGCAAGCATATCGTTCTTGAAATTATTGTTTTGATGTAATCATAATGGTGTATGATTTAATTCAAAAACGAAATGATTCTTGTGTATATAAGAGGTTAGTGGGAGTGCACTGACAATGAATGTCCTATAAAATAATGATGACATATCATTTATTGGAAATGATATTCCCATAATACAATCGGCGAAAGCTTGGCTTTCGAGAAAATTCTCCGTAGAATTCTTGGGAGAGAAACAACCTTTATTCTAGGAATAAAGATCTACTGGGATAGATTTAAAGTTGTTGATACTCTCCGAGAAATCGTACATTGAAAAATGTACTTGAACTGGTGTCTCATACGCTTTGAGCATATGGAGTCACAATCAGGCCAATCCAAGTGATAGTCACTGGATTGATGTTAAGAACATCCTTTAGTATCTTAGAGAACTAAGGATGCTGTCTTATACTATGGAGAATGAGAACCTGAAGTGACTAGGTTCACTGTTGCAAGTTTCCTAACCGAGAATAACGACTATAAGTCCCAATAACGGTATTATACAGTTTGAATAACGGAATAGTGAGCTGGAATCTTCCAAGTAAGATATTGTTACCGAATAAACAACAAATGCGGGTAATTGTTGCAGCTGAGGCAGCAATATAAGCCTTCTGGATCGATAATAATCTAATCAGATTAGATATAGTTTTGTTAGCAGCTGAGCTAGGCTATAGCGCAGGCTAAAGAATTAATAGTCTCATCAACGATCCAGATATATACTTCGAAATTCATCTGATTCGTTCGGATCATACATTGTGGCGATGTGATGATCGAATAAATCGCATCAGATGATAATCATGCAAATCCGCAGACGAAAGTCTTTTCTCAGAAATTTGAGCGAACCGTACATAGTTCGGGTGTAGGACACTCGAGTGACTGGCTATAGGCCAAGTGGGAGATTGTTGGACAGTTATGACCCATAGCGTCACTATTTGTACAGATCATGGTGTTATTGTACAAATTAACTATGTGACAAAGGAAATTGCTCTCTTATCATTTGTGATTAGATCACCAAAATGTATAAATGATAGGAGGTCCATATGATTAGTTCCTGGATTGAGATGATATGAGACAGTATCAATCAATAAAGGTTTAATCATTAAATATCCCTAGTCAGAGTATTATCGAGATTGGACATCGATAATGCGTAAAAGACTAGTATTACACTTGTGCGCGTTGTGAGGGCATAACGGCATAGTTCTCATATATTTGGGTATAGAATACTCATGCAAGTGTAGTAGGAGGTTGTGTTTTACCGATGGTACGGAAAACAGCTTCGCCCTGGATAGACCCCTCGGAATTCCATTGGTAGTATGACTATGTGTCTATGGAAGTCCGAAATCATGGTAGGTGTATTTGGTCTTAACCTGAGACTTGCACCGCTAATACTTGCGACAATAAATATGCTTTGGTTTTAGGTCGTCCAGGGTTTTAACAGGTTCTGTGTACGCCTCTGCTGGGTATATTGAGAATCGTAGTGTGTTGGGTGTGATGTCAAGACGGAAGTATCACTCTAGTCATAGTGGAGATGATGGTCACGTAGGATACGGGACTGGTTCTCTTATATGCCGCAACTATCGGGATAAAATGACTAGGTCATGTTTATCCGATTATAGAGACTAGTTACCAGAGATCCGATATGTGCTTCGTACGGGGCAGACACATTTCCAGCCCCAGGCCTTGCACGTGACATCCGATACTGGATCGAGATACGCAATACTACGTATACTACGTCTAATATAGATCACATATTCATGTAAGGATATTTCTGGAGAATTGGGTAGGCATGGCGCTTTGCTAGAAGCCAACCTTGTCTTGTAAATCGGTACAAACGTAGTACTAGGTACTTACGTGTTCGGATAGTCCGACGACCGGATTTATTGCCAACATATCTGGGGATCTCATGGGTAGCTTCCCGAAGATTCACCGATGACGTATGACTCGCACTTAATTAATCTGGGATTAATTAGATGAGAGAGAAAATTAATCTGGGATTAATTACGGAGATATTTTGTCTGGGATAAAATATTTATTAAAGAGAGAAAAACGATTAATTTGGAATTAATCGATAAATAATATATTCGATATATTATACAAAATTGGATTTCGACGCGGAATTAAATTTAGAATTTAATTCGGGCGAACGAGTTAATTTAGAATTAATTCGTTAGTGACGTGAATAGTGATTTTGCTAGGCATAATTATTTAATTACGTTGCAACGGAAAATTCGTTAATTTGGAATTAGCGAACCCGAGCCCGGGAGTGTTTGCGAGCGCACTCACATTTCGAATTCAAGTGCGGCCCGCAAGTCACATCAAGCGTCAAATCACTAGTCGCATCAAGCGTCAAATCATTAGTCACTTTGAGTGATGTGACAACTTGTCACTTGATTGATTGAGTGATGTGAATAGTTGATGGAAGTGGTTGGAATAATTGCCTTTGACTTTTTGAAATTGTAAAATTGGTATATGTTTAATTTTTTTTGGAAAACAATTAACTAATACACATTTTCCATCTCTCTCTCCTCTTACACGCTTTTGGAGCCAAAAATGCTCCTCCTCTCTCACACGGTCTTGGACCATCTTCTTCCTCTATTTTCTGTCACTGCCGAATTTGAAGGAGAAGCTAAGGATTTTTGTGGCAAAATTCCTAAGTGCTAGCACACCATTTGAGTCTTGCGAAGGTGATAGGGAAACCCACTTGTGAGCGTGGAATTTCATCACAAAGCTTGGAGCTTGCATGAAGGACCAAAGTCGAAAATGAAGGAAGAAAAAACAGTGAACTGTCGAGCACTCTAGGAGGGTTCAAAGGGCTTAAAGAGTTTTGTTCTTCACCGCATCGCTCAACCGATCATTGTGAGTATTCCGCAACTTCCTCGTGTATTTGCACTTGTGTTTGTTTTATGCTTGTTATTCGATCCTCGGGACTTAGAGATTTCCCAACATAACGACCCTTGACGGCACTTGGCTATGACAAATAAGTTTGTGTGGAACACCGTAACCTGATTTATAGTAACAAGGAAAGCAAAGTACAAACGAGTATGAGTTTTAACCAGGACCAAATCGTCAGTGTCAATGTTAATAGCAGGGAATGTGATTTTGGACCAAGGTGCATGCAATTAATCCTGAATCTGTAGCCAATTGAGGAGGACCACTAGGAAGCTACCCAGAAGCAAAATTTTAAGTACAACCATCATCGGTAGACAATATCAGTAAGCTAAGAATCCCTAGGCGGTATCATAAGCAGTTGAAGCTTGGCAAGGAGAATATAGAGAGTTAAGTAGCTAAGATATGAGAAAGAATATTAAGATCAAGTTAAATAAGTGCAGCTAAATGAGTATTGAGTACGAGCATTGTTAAAAATGACAAGGATCACTCCTGTAAACTTTTTGATTCTGGAAAGAGAACATCGGAAGCCTAAACGTGAGACACCAGTATTTCTAGTAAGAGTCAAAGGTACTAACTAAGAAGAACATGATTGAGTCAAATAATTATTAAGCATAACTAAAGATCTAGAGAAAATGATTTCCTTGAAGATAAGGAATGTTGGGCATAATTAGAGGTTCGGAAGTGAAGAAGTTGAGGATATTCAATAAAAATCTTATGAAACGAGAACAAGGAAGTACCTCTTAGTAAAGAATTTAAAGGATACTTACTAAAATTATGAATTCTGAAGTAGTTTACTCAAGTATGACAAAAGGTACGAGGCATAAGTTAGATATTAAGAATGATGGAGAATCTCATATGCTTACTAGTCAACGAGTAAATGATCAGTCGGGAAAAAGCCTTCATTGTTAAGTCATATAGAATCCTCGATGAAACAGAATAGTTACAACAAAGTAAGAGTTCAAACAGACAAATTAGTGTACAGCTCTAGTTACGACTTCCAAGTCTTAGCATTCTAGGTTCAGAATGATAGCGCACAGAAAATCATCGGGAAGTGGTATAGTACATTGGATGAGACTAAGGCAATGGGTATATAGTCAGATAAAGTTGGTGGTTTATTAGGAACCCATAAATCCTGAGATCTATGATAAGATCCCAAGTTTAAAGAGGATTCAAGGACGAATCCTATTTAAGAGGGGGAGAATTTGTAACGACCGGTAGTCTCTACTACTATTGCAATGTAGTACTATTACATTACCAAATGAGTGTTACATAATATAAATTATGTCCGAGCATATATACATTCATGGAATGACTTTAGGGAGAAACGGTAAATTCTTTGAAAGTTCGATGCGAAATTCTATGATATTTCAATCCGGACAGCCCATAGTATTTAGGCCGTACCTTTCGCATACGAACTCCAAAGTTTATGAATTTTATATCTTCGGAAATCTGAGATTGAGATCTACAACTTTCGCATTGAATATTTTTCCAAATTCGAAACAGAAATGGGCTAAAAATGCAGAACACAAATTTGGATGAATAGTACATGAGGGCATTCTAGTAAATTCTATAAGTTTCTCCAAAATTCTACATTTTTCTTATTTTAAAATGGCCAAGTATATAAGGGAAATATTCATGTATCCCTAAAAATAAAAAATAAAAGATAGAAAGAAAGAAACGTGAGGATGAGGAGGAAGAAATGAGAAAGAAGAAGGAAGAAGAAGAAGAAAGAAAAAAGAAAAATGAAAAGAAGAAAGTGCTAAAAAACCATTCATCAAACTAAGAAGAAGAAAGCTAACATGGAGGCTTGAGGAATGAAGAAAAATCAAGAGAAAGAAGGTAAAAAGATTTGACCCAAAACTTGATATGTTGGATTTTGAAAGTTTGATGATAGAATTGAGATAATAGTATGATAAGGGTTGCATATTGGTGATTAATAAGTAAATGAAGTGATTGTTGAATTAAATACCCAAATTATGAAAGTTTTAAAGGTTAGATAGAAACATGGATAATGAGATTAAATAATTACTTGAGGATGATAATTTGATAAAGAATTTGTGAATTTGAAGTTAAATAAGTTGGTTTGTGCAATAATTTTGTTGTGAAAAGTGCTTGTGGCAATTTTAGGTAGATGATGAACATGAAGAAGCACAAACAGAATCTTGGAAAACTAATTCGCTTCGCGACGATAAAGGATTGTGCGTCGCGACGCGCAAGGGAAAAATGGCAACATGTTTCTGGATGTTGCGCGTCGCAATGCGCAAGGATTTGCGCCGTGACGCGTGGCACAAAATCATTCCCAATCAATTTTAAATCATCCCAGTTCCACCCTAGCGTATTAGAGACCACCCCTAGGTCTCGTATCAGTTCGTGTACATACAATACAACTTATTACAAGTATGATATACCTAGTGACGATATCAAGAACTTGAATTGAGAAGTTTAGCCTAGTTCCGAACTTGTCTCATGGTTTATAATCTAACCAAATTACCGCTTATAGACCATTGCAGGAACTGCAATTTCCTTTGATGAAGCAATATAACACTAGCCAGATTCTAATTTGTGAGTGGACACTCTCCTTTTTTATTGACTTTCACTTTGTTGTTTTTTCGTAACAGAATTATTTTTACGCTTTAGGACGTTAGACGATTTTTATTTCATTTATCACATGAAAGCTTTTGTTTTAAGTTATGTTTGAGATAGAAACATTTTCAAAGCATGATTTTATGATTTTCGAGGCATGGGGGAAAATCCACCTCAATATGTAACTTGATTCAGATATGGAATTGACGGACAACACATGTTCACATGTAGAGGACTGGGGGGACGGCGATACGTAACGCCCCCAGATCCTAGTTCAGGACTAGGGATTAAAAATGCCCCTATATTCTAGTTTCAGAGCTTGGAGGATAACATATATTCGCACCCCCAGTTCTAGTTCAATGGCTTGGGAGACGGCAATACGTAACACCCCAAGACCACTAGTTTCAGGGACATGAGTGGCATGCTTTGGGGGACGGCGATACGTAACGCTCCAAAGTCATTGATTTGCACTTTTGGCTCTAGTTAGGCATATGGGGGGACGGCGATATGTAACGCCCCCATACGTTAGGTTTTCAGAGACAGATAGAGTTTACAATAACAGTTTTCAGATGCAGTTTTCAGAGAAAGTTTTTTAAAAGAAAGTTTTCAGAAAACAACAGTTTTATAAGAAATTTTCAGAAAAGATAAGTTTTACAGAAAGATTTCAGATGAGACTTTCAGAAAAAAGTTCAGATTCTCAAACAAGAAAAGAGTTTTCTTCAAAGTTATCTCTGAATTTGGTTGTAGAATCAAATGTTTTTCATTATAGTATTTCAGTTTTTATTTTAAATCGTCCACTCACTTAGATTGCACAACGGTATAACCCCACACTCCCAGTTTCCTTATTTTATAGGTATTCTCGGAGGACGAGCTCGGGATGACGGGTATTGATGCAGTCACTAGGGTATGGAGTCCATCATTTCAAGTCAGAAAAAGTGAGAGTCCAGTCATAGTCAAGTAAAAGTCATGTACTAGTCTTTAGATATGTGAAGGTCATTGTATATGTAAGTGTTATTGAGTATACCATGATTAATGTTGAGATTGCATGTCATGTTGTCAAGTTTGGGTGTTGGTTCCATGCATAAGATTCTAATTAAGAAAAGAATAATAGTGCAGTTTTTAGTTAGAAAGCCAGAGGCTCAGGGGAATAGTACGGCATATTCCCTGCCGGTAGCATCTACCAAATCAGGGATGTTACATGATCTAGAAATTTAAGGACTCATGTCTTAGCCACTAATATCTTGTAAAAGTTTAACATTTTTTGGGTGGTCGACGTGTCTTGACAATATCTTTGAAATATATTTTGCGTGTATATATTTATAGGATTAATGCCTTTTATATTTTTTAAAGTCCATCCAATTCCCTGTTTATGTTCTCTCAACATATTTAACAATTTACCTAATTGATCACTTGTAAGAGAAGAAGAAATTACCGCATGGTAAGTTTGGTTATCTCCAATAAATGTATATTTTAATCCTTCAGACAAAGTCTTTAATTCTAATTTGGGTGTTTCTTCATGTTTCTCTTCTTCAAGTGTTCCTAGTTTCTCAAAAATCATTAGAAAAATCTGAATGTAATTGCATACTTGATTTAAGAAAATTAGCTGTACAGATTTTCATAGGGTCAGATTCACTCCTCTAAATATGTTCTTCTAAAATTGGTTCAGTTTTAATCATATGGTTGCTTACATATATTAAAAACATTAAGCTTCAATATCATATTGCCAAATAACAAATTCCTATTTCCATTCCCGCAATTGATTAAAACATTAGCCGTTGCTAAAAAAGAATGACCAAGTATTACATAAACTGGTTTGTAACTGTCTGCTACATGTTTTGTTTTTAAGACAATAAAATTTACATGATATATGAATTTATCGATTTGTAATAATATATTTTCCACAATTCCTTTCGGTATTTTAACTGATCTACCAGAAAGTAAAAGAGTAGTTGAAGTTGGTTTTAACTCACTAATATTAAGTTGTTGCTAAACTGAAAAGGAAGCAAATTGACATTAGCTCTAAGATCAAGTAATGCATGTTCAATTTTATGATTTTCAGAAATAGTTGGAAAACCAGAGTCTTTATATTTCAATGCATTATCGGTTAAGATAATGGAACTTACCTGTAGGGGTGGCAATTTTGGTTATAATTAATTATTTCGTTCAATTCGATTCGCTTTAAAGTGAATACGGGTTTGAAAAAATTGATTCTTTTAATAAATGGGTCAATTCGACTCTGTTCATTTATTAAACGAATCGAATACAAATTTAAGCTCATTGATTCGTTTAGGATTCGTTTTATTATTTTCTTTTACTAGTTACTGTTATTTTTCAATTAAGATTCGAGAAATTATGACTAATTATCATAGAAAAAAATAATATTGTCGATATTTGGTGATGTATTTTTAGTAAATATATTAATTATATATTTCATATGCATATATTTATGAAAAATTAATGTAAATAAATTATGGTAAATTATGTTATTGAATAATATCATGACTAAATGAATATTCGTATTCGATTCATTTAATAAACGAATCAAATACGAATCCTGATATTAGGATTTGTTTAATAAACGAATCGAATATAAATTCATCACATTTTGTTTTGATTTTTTTTTGGATTCGATACAAACTTGATTCGTTGATTTGTTTTTCCACCCCTACTTACCTATTTAACTAGAAAAGCTTTTTTTTTTTGCCCGATGTCTTCTTTTAACGCTGCACAAGTCATTCAAAAATTTGGCATAATATGGTATCTATTTGATGACATCTAACAAATGACTATTGACCTTCACATGTTTGAATATTTCATATATTTCTAGGGAATGGTTCAATTTCTTTATTTTCAATGCTTGAGGAAATGGAGGTGTATGTGAAAAATCGTTATCATCAACGATAGGTAATGGTTCATCAACCCCTTCCTTACCCTTTGAAGCTGACTCATTTTCAACCTCACGAGGTTCAAGAATGGGTCTGTTGATGACTTTACCACTACAAAGAGTAATAACAGATTTAACATGGTCTATGTGTTGACTACCAAAACTACCCTCGTGAGGGTTTTGATGACTCTAAGGGTTTGATTGTGGTTGTGCAAAAAAATTTTCCTTTCTTATGAATAGTCAATGTATATGTGATTTTGGAAAAAATATCTTTTAGATCAATCAATGTTTGCATATTTTGGTTATTGATGGCTTCATGTTTCTCAAAGAATGTATGCAATGTATCTTCAAGGGTTTCTTAGGCAGTGGGATGTATGATGCATAATTTTGAGAATCTTGGAAATTCTAGTGTACCTGGGGAGGTTGTTGCGATGGTTGTGCTTGGTTATCATTCCTTCAATTGAAGTTTGGATGGTTTCTCCAACCAAAATTGTAGGTATGGGAGTATGGGTTTGGATTTGGTCTCTTGAAGGTTTTTATGGAACTGACTTAGTCATGGAGACATTCTTACAGAGTTTGCAAAGTTGGGTAAACTTGGGTGACATGTTCATTGGAATTACAGATATGATAGTGACTTCTTGAACTAACTTGACATGATCACTTTTCCTAATTTCTAACGCCTCAACTTTTTTTCGCTAAAGATACATATTTAGCAGAAAGGTCATAGTCTTCCCTAAGGTTAAACATGCCTATACCAGATGACTGTGACTTTAAAAACGACTCATAATTGCCAACTATGTCTCATTGTTGTGCATTCTCTGCTATGTGTTCTAGGTAATCTAGTGCACATACGGGACTTTGTCCCTAAATTCACCATTACACATCATTGCCACTACTTGTCTACTTTGGGTGATTGTGTCTAGCTGAAGATGTTAAACTTAGCGCTAGCGGGGAGGCAACTCTTGCATCTGCACTTATTTTATTTATTTTATTTTATTTTATTTTGTCATTTTCTTTACTTCAGTTTTATTTTATTGTGTGCTAATTGCATGTTTATTATTTGCATGAGTATTCAAGCAGGTGTTAGCGCAACCAGCGCAGCTCACACAACCAAAGTCTCACCAGCATAAGCCTGATCAACTCCATGCCTGGTAGTGTTGTTCCTCACTCCTTGTTCTTTTTATATTTATCTTACATTGAGGACAATACAAGTTTTAAGTGCGGGGGTGTATGCATGAAGTGATAATACATGTTATAAAAAAATTAGTTTTAAGTCCTTAATAGTAAAGCATATGTCTAATGAAGAATACAGTTTGCTTTAGGATGAAATCTTAGAAATGATAAGTTCTAATGTATTTTTATCTGATGCCTTGAGTAGTTGATCTAGGTTATACTAGTAAGCATTTAACTATAGGTTTTTAGCAGTAAGAACCTAGGTAGATGGCAAAGTGACTAGTTGAAGAAATTGCATGTCGATGAATGACCGTTTTCTTAGATGTCTATCCTAATTTACTAGTGTTATGATGTATGGTATGGTTAAAAATAAAAGAGAACGTCTCGAAAGAAAGAAATTAAACCACCTATAACCGATAAGCGTGAAGCTACCCATGGACGAGTGTTAGGACCACCATGAGGAGAAATGCTACCTTAAAGGGCAGGTGTGTTGAAAAAAAAAAGTTGAAAAAAAAGAGAAAGAAAAAAAAGAAAAAATCACACCATACTGAGCACAGAAAGGCAATTACATAGCACATTTGAGATATCTAGGTTGGTTTGACCCATCGGATCCCAATTTTTAAACGGAATCATTGAGTTGGCTTACCTAGGAGTCGAGCTATGAATGAACCCTTACACACACACTTTGTGAGTCTGGCTTAGATGATATATTCAAGGACTTGGATTTGAGTTGCATTGAATACTTTGAAGGTTCTCTGATTTCATTATTAAGCATTCTTTGAGGACAATAATATGTGTAACTATTGGGACTAATTATTTTGTTATTTTTGCATGATTGCATGTTTTGAATGACGTTTGTGGGTGTCGTCGCTGTAAGCCCTCACGAGACTATAACTCATCCATTAGGGCCACCCAGGGGTTTAAAGGCTTATTGCTTACGCTAAATACAATCGTGCTCCCTATGAAAGTGGCTTAGATAGTTTTAATTTATTTATTTCTTTTTAATCTAGGGACTATCAATAAGCTGGTTGTGGGTTGTGATTAATGCATGAAAATATACTTGAACATCTCTAATTCGACTTGATTATCATGTGTTTTGATCTTAATTATAGTTTATTTTGTATCTTATTATTAGGGAGCAATGAAACATAGAGATTGGAGCATTTACACATGTTTTGGGACCTTACCGGCGCATCAGAAGCACGCGGGAAGAGCGGAAACATAGAAAATATAGCACCAGAGAAAGGCACTGGCACCTCGGCGCCCACTTCCTGGCGCCGTAGCGCCTCCACAGCATTGCCTCCATACATTTTCCAGCAATTTTGGAAACTTAATTTAGTCGTGTTTGATGCACACAAGGACTTCGGGACTTCTCTATATAAATCCAAGTTCTTCCAAAACCCTAAAAGATGAGAAAAACAAAGAGAAAAACACACAACAAGACTTGAAGTCACATATTTGAGAGAGAAGAACGATGAAGCTTCATGCCAGACATGATGCTCCTCTGATCTATCAAGGATATGTCTCTATTTTATATGGAGAACTAATCTCCTAGGCAAAGCTAAGGATGAACTAATGTAATTAAGTTCTTATATTTATGTTTTTGATTTCTGGATGCTTTTCAACGTTTAATACAATTGATGATTTGTTATTCTTTATTATCTTTTGATTATGAATCCAGAGACTGTGTTTTACCAAGTTGCATATATGAATAGTCATGCTTCTTCTATGTGTGATTGGGGAACCCAATTATGACTGGTAATATTGTTTTATGAGTTGATCTTCTACTGCAGTATTGCATGTGGGTATATTTTCGACGTTAGATAGGTCATAACAATAACATTGTGTGTTGTTAACATAGAGAAAATAATTCACCGATTACCTTAGAATTTAATATGTTTTTGACCGAAATATCTTCCTATTGTTGGTTTGGGATGTGAAACCTTCAATTGAGTAATAAAATGAATCAACTACTGAATATAGGGATTTGATACAAGAGGGATTCCCGACGCTTTACTCTGCTTTTCTCTATTGATAATATTCTCATAGTTTTTATTTTACATTACAAATTCAATTCATCTCTTTAATTAAGTTACTGCTAACGTTTTCATTAAGTGAATTAGTTCCATGTAACTATCTCTATGAGGAATCGACACCCCAACTATAATACGATAACCACGAGTACTTTTTGGACATAATCAATTATATTTTATTATTTATTAATAAAATAACTACATTTTCATTTCAACCATGTTAATGGTAATTTAAGTCATAATGCTTATAAGTTTGATATATAAATATGCTGAGAATGACATAGACCTTAAAATAGTCATATAGTAATGCAGGACACTGGATGGTCCGACATTGAGTTAGTATTACTATTATAAACTATTCTTAAAATTAAATATCCTTAGTCATTCTTTTGGAATACATTCGAATTCCTAAAACCTAAAAGACTAGCATATGTCATATATTGGAATTGGAGTTCCAATGGATTAACTCAATATACAATGAGCAAGTGAAGCTTGTATAGACATGTGAATATTCATTGGAGCGAATACTGAATGAAGTCATAGGTAATTCCTAATAGTTGGAAGTACACACTATTGTCAATAGGAATCTCCTCAAGTCGAGTAGCATAAGTGATCCTTTGACTATAAGATAACATTGATTTTGAGTGATCCTCCACACTTTGATATGGACCAGAGCACTCGTTAATCAAATGCGTATTAAGATAGGATCGGTCGGCCTGTATGTGTACCATAAGAGGTTAAGGTATCCAGATGATTAGTCACGATTCTTAAGACTTTGGCAAAAGCCAATCACTTAGGGTTGATAGCATATATCAGAAATGGTGTCCTAATTAGTTGTAAAGAATCATGAACATGTCGACAATATAAGATGTGCACCTCAGAAACTTGACGGTATAATCTATGTTTCCTAAGCACAATTCAGATAGCCTACGACGGAGAGATTGTTAAACATATGTGATGACCTTAACTTGTATAGTTCAGAGAGGTCGTTCATGTTCTTCGCGAATTCAGAAGTGGCTGAATTGCGTACATATAAGCTAGGCTTATATGACAAACTTGTATGTACTTAGAAAGTCCCACGATATGAAGTGTACTCATTGAGCATTTGGGTAGCCGATAATGTTTGATAATAAATAATATTTGATATTATAATTATCTATTAAAATAATTATGTGTTATTGAATAACATTAATTATTTACTTTGACCCAATTGGATTACTTAGATTAATACAAAACAATTACACAAGGGCTTTATTGTAATTTCATAAATATTTCTACCTTTGAATGATATTTTATAATTACAAAATATATAATAATAGGTGTATTTGGCTTGATTTAATTGGATGAAATCAAAGTGGTAGACAATCAACTAATCAATTGGTTAAACTTTGTCTAGATTTAATTGGATTTATCAAAGTGGTAGACAATGAACTAATCAATTGGTTAAACTTTGTCTAGATTTAATTAGATTAAATCAAAGTGATAGACAAATGTGATTAGTCACACCTAATTATGCATATTTGGAAAAATTGGATTAAGTCCACCTAAAAGTTGATTAAAACTTTTAGTCACTGCTTATGTTTTTTATTTATGATATCATTTTATGTTTTCTATATATGTTTTCGATTTTTGTTTATGGATCATGTGCTTCCAACTTATGTTTTATGTATTTTTAGCATATAAGAACTCATTTGTCTATTTATGTTTTCAATTCACGTTCGTATGAGTCTTGGCGGTTTCAAGTCTCTGTTACATGTCAGTTCTGATTTTTGTATTTCTATTTTATGGATTTTTTTTGATATATTTGTTTAACTTTTGGTAAAAGGATTTTGATCACTTTTTTTTTGATTGTATATGAAAATGATATGTTCACCGTCTCGGCGCCTGAAATATGCTTTTGAGTTTAACCGTAAATTATGTTTTCGCCGAGATGTCTGATATTGTGTTTCTTCACGGAGCCTGATGAAATGTTTTATGGTTTTATGTTTCATGGTTTTTGAACCTCTGTGAGGCTTGTTCTTTCTGGGGTTCTAACCATCAAAAAATGGCAGCCTCCTACCCTCTGTCGATATGGTAATGTTTCGGATATTTTCCGATCTATACGCATTGATAAGTGCATGAAAATATACTTTGAACATCACTAATTCGGCTTGATTATCATGTATTTAATCTTTATTATAGTTTATTGTGTGCTTTGTTATTAGGAAGTAATGAAATATGGATATTGGAGCAATTGTACATATTTCGGGACATTACGGACACATCGGAAGCACGCAGGAAATGAGCAGAAATGCAGAAATCATTATCCTGCAAGCCCGGCCACGCGTCGCGACGCGCAAAGGCCACGTATCGCGACACGGAAATGTTTTCCAAGGTTTTTGCTCAGTTTGTTTTTTACGTAAATAAGGCCTTCGGGACTTCTCTATATAAACCCAAGCTCGTCCAAAACCCTAGAGGAGAGAAAAAAAAAGGAGAAAAAGAGAGAAAAATACACAACATATAGCCACAAATATAAATTTGAGATTTAAGAACGAAGAAACTTCATACCAGACAGGATGCTGCTGCAATCTCTTCAGGCTATGTCTCTTTCTTCTATAGAGAACTAATCTCATAGGCAAAGCTAATGATGAACTCTTGTAATTGATTTCTTATATTCATGTTGTTGATTTCTAAATACTCTTTAATGTTTAATACAATTGATGTTTTTTTATTCTTTATTATCCTTCGATTTATAATCCAGAGATTGTGTTTTACCAACTTACATATAGGAATAATTATGCTTCTTCTATGTGTGATTGGGGAACCCAGTTGTGACTGGTAAAGTTATTTTATGAGTTGTTCTTCTGCTGCAGTATTGCCTGTGGCTATATTGTCGACATTAGATAGGTCATAACGATAACTTTGTGTGTTGTTAACATAGAGAAGATAATTCATCGATTACATTAGAATTTAATATGTTTAGAATTGAATATCTTCTGAAAGTTGGTTTGAGATGTGAAACCTTTAATTGAGTAATAAAAGGAATTAACAACTGAATATAGGAATTTGATACAATAGGAATTCCCGATATTTTGCTGCCTCTCTCTATTGATAATCTTTAAGTTTTTATCGTAATCTTTATTTTACATTACCAATTCAATCTATCTCTTTCCATTAAGTTACTGCTAACGTTTTGTTTAAGTAGATCAGTTCTTTGTAACCATCTCTCTGAGGAATCGACACCCCAACTATACTGCGATAACCGCAAGTACTTTTTGGGCGTAATCACGCGTGATCGGTAATTGATGTCCTGTATGTTTTTTGACGATGTGATACATATTCAGATTATGATTTCAGAATATGTTTTCAGAGATAATTTTTGTTCACATGATTTATATTTTCGATAAACGAAATGTGATTTTGTTTATCATTTGACATCTTTCGGTTCTAATGTCATTTTTCATTTTTGGGGTTATTTTGATTCTGTTTTATGATGTTAGTTTTCTGTTAACATTATCTGGCATTCTAATAATTCATGAGTTTTTATTGACGTAATTTGAAAATCTGACTAGTCTACCTTCTGATGACGTATTTTCAAATCATATTGGTATCTTTTTTTATTCTTGACATGTTTTGTCAATCCGTAGTTCTATATCTATTTATGTTTCCTCTTATGTTAAATTCTTTCGGTTTCTGTTATAGATATCAGTTTTTTTATAAGTTGTTGGATATGTTCAGTATATGTTATGACATGTATATGTAAATGACTTTGTTCTCAGTTTTCAACTCTGCACACTCCTCTTGTCAGGTTCGACGTTATTTATGTTATATATTTACATATATGTATATGATATATTTTTTTTGACGTTGCTTTTAGTGTTCACTCACATGCTCTCCATGAGTATATATATATGATTGGTTGTGTCAGGCCTGGAGGGCGAGATATGTATGCAAGTTATGTGTGCTCAATATGTGATAAAAGTTGATATGATATGATATTTTTGATTTGAAAGGATGAATATGATATGTATGTTATGTCTACATGGTTATGGATTATTGTATGTATGTAATGAGTTGTTTGTATTCTAAAGTTGAGGGTGACAGGGCAACCTATCACATGCCGATAGCAACCTACCTCTAGCGGGATGGTACATTTTAAAATTTTTCATCACGTCATGTGATATCTAATCTTTATAATTATTATTTTTAATTAAATTATAAAATTAAAATATCCCTAAATTATTTTTTTATTAAATTATAAAATGAAAATAATAAATAATTAAAATAATTAACCTATTACAATAAAAAAAAAACATATTATAATATCTCATTAAAAAAAAAGCACATAATCTCTATAATTTTTTTTATTAATTTATAAAATTAAAATAGTGAATTATTAGAATATGAAATCTATTATAATATAAAAATAAAACTTTTATTTATTATTAAATTACAAAATTAAAATTTCTTTAAAAATAAATTTTTATTATTAAATTATAAAATTAAAATAAGAAACCTATTACATTATAAGAACATAATCTCTTATTAAAATAAGAAATCTATTAATTTTTTAAATAAAATTTATTATTTATTATTTTTAAAATATAAAATTAAAATGATAAACTATTAAAATAAGAAACATATTATAATAAGAAAACATATTATAATCTCCCATTAAAATTTAAAAAAGTATGTGGCACCTTATATATAATTAATTTTTTATTATTAGATTATAAAATTAAAATAAGAAATTATTAAAATAAGAAATCTATTACAATATAAAAATAAAATCTCTGATTTATTATTAAATTATAAAATTAAAATAAATCTATAATTAATTTTTATATTATTAAATTATAAAATTAAAATAATATATTATTATAATAAGAGACCTATTATAATATAAAACATAATTTCCTATTAAAATAAGAAACTGAATAACAATGGTTTACAAAGCCTAGCCTTTTTTTGATTTCGGGTCTATTGTTGATTGTTGTTTATTAATTTATTTTAAATTATTTCAATAAGTTTTTTCATTAATATTTTATTATTGATTGTGCTTCAGGATATGACTAATAGTTCTTGCAAAATAAATCTGGACTTTAAATGTAATATCCCGAGTTTTCGGAATAGTATTGGAAGGTTTTCGCATTAAAGTTTAGGTCTCAGAACAAGACAATAACGGAGAATAAGAGTTTCAGCATTAAAAATGTGTTGTAATGTCCTAAAGAGGGATCTCATTGCAATGGAAATCATAAATTTCGAAAGACTTGGCTTCGCAATTTTTAGAATATGGAGGAAGTTTCGATGTTTTAGCTATAGAAATAGCAACCAAACTCTAATTGAGCTGATTTTTAATCCGCTGGAAATTTCTTTCAAAGACGAACCACTTTCGTGTTGAATATTTTTTGAAATTCGTGTTAGAAGTGCCTCATAAACATGAATTTAAAAAGAAGTACATGTACATAGACTTATTTCCAAATTCACAGGGATCAAATTATAATTTTCAGAATTTTCTATAAATATTTGTATTTTACAAAAATCATAGAAAGGGCAAAAGCTTCAAAGACTCCTTCACATGACCCCCACCCCCTAAAAATAACATGTCCTTTGGCTATTGGTCAAGCCAACCATCGTTCCGGCCACCACCGATCGACGGGCTGGTATCAGCTAGTGAGCCGAGGCGTCCCCTTACCACGATAGTTGGCAGCCAGCCCCAGACGTCAGAAATTGGCAAGAACATTTATTCCTATACGTTCGTGGGGGTGTATGGTCTGCTGGTACCCTTAGAATTTTGATAATACCTCCCGGTAAAAATATCATTATTTTAGTTAAGTTAATTTATATTAGGATGTTTCCAGTAGTGTCCTAGAGCAATGAAATTGAATAAGTTAGAATGTATTGAAATTGTGATATTGGTTGAATCCGGGTAAAATCAGAATGCATTGGATCGATCTGGTAGGATTAACGAGTTTATAGTAAAATCGAATCTCGCGCATGTCTGTGCTTTGATGAAAGAAATGATAAATGTGAGTTAAATATGATGATATGATAATGTTGGGTTGAATCCGAAAAGTTTCAGAGGGTTCTAGGATCCTTTCGTAGCGTTATCGAAAGTTTTATAGAAATTTTTCCAAAAACAAGTAACTTGCATATTTAAGATACTGGATTGACATAGAATAATGTATAATAATGTAATAAAAGTATTAGACTTGTTTTGGGTGTTCTGAGAAGTTTGTTATGGTAATTCGGGATTTCCGTAAAACTACGGTCCTAACCGCGTTTTGTAGTTTGTTTTGAAAGATTTGACTAGGATCTATAGTGTTCGTGTAATCAGGTAAGTATTCCATGTATGAGTACTTGATGTTTTGATTTGTGTTCTGGATAGTTATAGTAATGGTTGTATGTGTGTGTGTGTATGTGTATAAACATGTATATGTTCGTATGGGTATGAATATGATCATTTTTAGAATAACGTGAACGGTAACTTTGTTGATTAATAGATTATAAATTAATTGTTATTATTTATTAGTTTTGATATGTTGTGTGATAAGTTTATGAGAATATGCATATAATCTATTTGAAACGTGCTGGAGTGGGGTCGTGTTTTGAGTCTTGCAATTAAGTGTAGCTATGGGGATTTGATTTCGTAGATGGTGATTGAAGAATCTGAATCCATTTGAGGGATATGTTGTACTATATGTTTGATGAGTGGTATTTATATCACTATTTCCCACTCATTTAATCTAATATTTTGTATAGTTTCTTGAGTTTTGTGAATGTTTTGATGTGTTTTGTGTTATTTTGTAGATAAATAAAGTTTCAGGACATTCTGGAGGTAATTTGGAGCAAAACAGTAAAAATTGGCGAAAAAGGGCATTTTGGTAATTCCAGCGTCGCGCCGCCCAGACCTTCCGCGTCGCGACGCCCAGCTTGAGCCGAATCTGCTAACGTGCGCCTGGTCAACTGATCAGGATTTGAGAAGTTTGACTTTGCTAAAATGCGCCGTGCCACGTGTCACCATCACAACGAATCTGCTAACGTGCGCCATGCCACGTGTCAACATCATATGCTGCCGACACTTTGACTTGACACGTGTCGCCTTGTCATCAGCCATGTCAGCGGTCAACAAGTCAACATGCCATGTGTCATGCCATGTCATCAGCCACGTCACAAGGTCAACCAAGTCAACTTGACACCTCAGCATCAGCCAATCACCGCGTGACACGTGTCGCCACGTGTCGCAATCCTATTGTGCCGACAATTGCAACACACGCCAGCGCCACATCATCGCCACATCAGCGCCACGTCATCGCCACATCAGCATGACGTCATCAGTGACGTCATCACAATAATTGAGTCTTAGCCGCCTTGACACGTGTCGCTTCAACAGTCAGCCGCCTTGCTACGTGTCGCCTTCTCATTGTGCCACGTCGACAAATCCAGCGTCGCGACGCTGAGGTCCTTGGCGTCGCGACGCCCGAACAGTGAAAATTCTGCCTATAAATAGAACGCGAAATTTCAGATTTCAATACACCTCTCTCTCTCTTGATTTCTCTCTCTAGAGAGAGTTTCTCTCTCTAGAATTTTTTTATTTTTATTTTTAGTTTTTTTTTATTTATTTATTTGTAATTAATTTTAATTACTTTTTGTAATAATAGTAATTTAATTTTTACTTTTTACTTTTTACAGTTTTTACTATTCATGAGAAAGTAATTTCCCAGCTAGGGTGAAAGGTAATTCTTTTACTGTTACTATTTAGATTAATCTCCCTTAAAAATAATATATTTACACTTTAAAATACTGATTAATAAAGGATACCGCTATATTGGTCGGTTGGTATATTTATTTTCTGTTGGTTTGAACCTGATTAATCAAGGATACCGCCAGATTGGTCGGTTGATAAATTTATTTTGGTACCACCTTTATGGCTGGATTATGGACAAAAATTACCGCCTATATGGCTGGTTGGACTTAATTAGACTTAATCAGGATACCGCCAGATTGGTCGGTTGGTTAAATAATATCACAAGTTTATATATTATTTTATGGGAGATATCTAAATTAGTAGTAGTAAAAGTAATTCCTTTTACCTTAGCATTTTATTTTATTGCAATTTACTTTTCAGTATTTACTTTTCAGCATTTTTACTTTATGTCTTTTACTTTTCAGTATTTTTACTTTATGTCTTTTATCTTTCAGTTATTAGTCCTAGTTATGTGTTGTAACTAAATAGTTATCTGGGGTTATGATGAATTTCAATATCACCAGTTTATAAGGGTTAGATTATAGTTTGGGTAATATAAAGATTTATTTATTGAGTCTTAATCTTAATGCTTTTTATTAACCGATCACTAATAAAATTGATTAGGTAAACTTAAAATGAACTAGACATAGAGATTTTAAGTTTAAAACCTTAGACTCAATAGCCCACGATCTTCCTTGAGGATAGATAACCCTTTCAATAGATTTCCTTACAGGATAGGAATATACCTGTCGGGCGAGGGTAGCCATAATTGGAACTTAATCTTAATGAATCCAGATAATGTGGTTGACATAGGAATATGGTTCAATTGGGTTATATTGGGTATTTGTGTCTGACCATCGACAGATGCTTTCGCATAATTTCGTGTTCCAGGTTAATAAATCATTGTATTTCCTACTATATAATAATCACTTCATCTTTATAATGATATTGGAATAAATCACAACCCTAGATCTTTGTGTCTTTTGTTATTTTCCTTAGTATTTTCTTTTATCTTTTTATTTATTTATTTATTTAGCAACGCCACATTCAACCAAACAAACAAACAATCTCTCTCATCTCCATTTAATTAGATATTTGTAAATAAATAGATTCAACAATTAATAACAACAGTAGGAATTAAGTCATCGTGGGATCGATATTTTTATACTACTTGAACGATACGTGCGCTTGCGTTATACGTGTGTGTTTACGCCAGTCAATGTTATAAAGATTTGAGATGGCCAAGATAAGGTGATGGTAGTTAAGATGAAATCGCGAGGTTGTTGTCAGGATAAGTTGGTTTAGATCCGTTCGAGAAGTACGAGGTGCAACGAGGTTGGAAAAATTATGATTGTAGGTATATGCATTTATTTAGAATTATGGAGAGTTTAAGTTAACCAAACCACCATAGGTTTGGGATGGTTGAAGCCACAGCTATAAGTGGTTTGGTTTACTGGTATATAATCGTACGTTATGGATTTATATGTATATGTCTATACCACGTTATAAGTATGTCGTTAATGTGTATGTGTTATGATTTCATTGTGTTCCGAAATATGAGTTGTTTGATGCTTGACAATATTGAAATGTATTATGTAATGCCCGACTCGTGGGCTAGTTGTTGAATGAAGATGGATAAATGTGTGGTTTATAATGTAATGGAAATGTAAATGAATGCTTTTGTCTTTTGTATTTATGTATGCTTTTGATTACTGACATCTCTGTTCTTCGATATTTGATTTTACAATATGGAAATATTTTGACAAAAATGAAGACTTCAAATAGTTTGATTTTGACCATAAGTGATAAATATTATGTTTCTTCCTCGACGTTTGATCTATGTTTTCATGTTTTATGAATTATCGATATGTTTCCTTCGAGGTGCTTGATGATATATTTATGTCTCGATGCTTGACTCTAGTTTTCACTATTTATTATTTATAATTGTTTTTTCGTCAGGGCACTTGTTATGTGGTTGTAACCATCGAAAATGGTTGGCCTACTACTTTTTCGATATGGTCTTGTTCGTACACTGTCTGGTCTATGCGCACAACTCAGACAGAGGGCGCTCGATGAGTATTTTGAAAAGTTTGTTTATAGAGGAATGATTTTAAATGATATGTTTTTGACTTCCGATCACGTTTTCAAAGATTTATTTTCGATTAAGACATACTTGTGTTTTGGGAAAAGAATGATTCCAAAAGAATTACATTTTGAATAAGATACATTCGATTTCGTTTATGACATTATTTGATATGATATGTTTCTATCACGGTGCTTGTACTTTGTTTTATGATTTTATGATTTTTGAATCTGCCGTGGTGCTTATATAGGGTTTTGTCTAACTACAATGGACCGACCTGTTACCCTCTGTCGACATGAGCTTGTTTCGTTCATTATCCAGTATGTACGCGCGATTCAAGCATTGGGCGTTTGTTGTATTTCGTTCAGTTAAGTTAGTCTTAAACGCTTGATACAGTTTTCGAAATGATTTAGAAGTGATGGTTTCATATTCTCCGTTGGATGATGTATGTGATTGTTTATGTGAAGCTTAGTTTGTAAATGATATATGGATTGTTGTCTGCTATTGATATAATGATAAAAATGGATTTGTGAAGTACTATAGAATGAATGAATTGATTGTGGATGTTTGTCCCTTCTGAACTTGACAATGTATGTGATTGTTTGTGTAATAGTTTATGTTTGATTTATATGTATGTGTATAATTGTCGGCTACACAGTGGTCTATATATTTGGATATGTATATATGTAAAGGTTGTGTTGGAAGCTTTACCATATAGGTATGATTGTCAAGTGAAAGATCTGATGATCATTATAGCTATGTTATCTGAATTCGTAAAGGCATGCATTTGTATATGCTATTTGGATAAATATGTTGGTATACGAAAGATTTGAAAATCAGTACACGTTATGTTTTCTGAACTTTAATAAGTAAATGCATTCAAGGTATGTAGAATAACTATTGTAGAATTTTTCGTATAAATGTTGATATTGGAGATTTGGTTAACAGAAGAATTTAGAAGTAATAGGTATTGTAATATTCAATTGCAGGTTTTAATTAAGCTCTTGGTTTATGTCTAGTATTAACTCATATGCTGACATATGATATTTTATGTTTGGCTTATATACTTTTTTCGTGCTCGGTACGAGCTTGGTTACTTACTGAGCCCTAACTCAAATCGAATCAATTTGTTAGTTTTGTAGGTGGGCAACCAGTTCGGTCAGCCATCAAGCTTAGGATGCTTACACTCGAGGCGAGGAATCACCCAATTTGCAGTCACCTATTCTAGAGCCCTGTGAATTGTCATATAAGTTTAGAATTATAAGGATTATGTTTTATGTCGTGTTGTGCACGTAGTTTTGTATATATGTAAAAAAAGTTTTAATTTGCACGTGTTATTTTGGGCAAAGAGCCCTTGAGTATTGTTGTTGATTGATATGTCTTGTGTGAACCGGATGTCTTTTTTGTTCATTTGATGTCCTTTACAGGTCGTGTTGGTGCTGGACTGTGTTTCAGGTTGTCCAAATTTTAGGGTGCATCATTTCCGTTTTCGTTAGTTATGAGGCTCAGAGAGACGGGTATTCATGTCTCCTACCGGTAACGTCCTGCCTCTAGCAAGATATTACATTAAATTATTTGTATAAATTTTATTTCCTGAACTTTTTATTATTTGTTGTGCTTCAAAATGCAAACTCTGACTAGTACATCTTGCAAAGTGAATATGTCTTTTTAATTATTTCTATAACTTTTCATGAACTTTTTATTATTTGTCTTGCTTCATGATACAGACTCTAACTATTAGTTCTGGTAAAGTGAATCTGGATTGGTCAAGATTTCAAATTAAATAAGAAAATTTAATCTTAAATTGAATAAATAATATTAAATTTCATTGGAATTCATTCAAAAGCAAATTAAACATTTTAAAAGTTACATATAGTTAGGGATATGATTTTAAATGAAAGATAAAGATGATAAAAAGTCTCTAATATGAATAAGAAATATTATTTGAGAATTGAGAGACAAACGAAGGGAATATATATATTAAATGTCAAAAATTAAATTGTCTCATTTAAATTATAAAATCGATAAGATCCGAAATATTTATAAAATCAATACCTAAAATAATATTATAAATTTTATTTATTATATGAAATTATAGTTAAAGATATGTTTAACCCAGTAAGCCCTGTGCTAATGAAGATTAATTTTAAAATTTAAATTTAGCAACATATAAGAATATGACACCATACGATACGTAATGCAACTTCCAAATTCAAATCTTAGCGTATAAGCTTAATCATTCTTTACACGACGACGTTTCGATCACCTTCTTTCTTCAATTACAAAGAACTGGACTCAACGCGCAAATAACTTTAGAGCCAAGGACATGGCGAGCGAAACCGAACCAGCGAAGCTTCTGTTACCGTACCTACAACGGGCCGATGAATTACAAAAACACGAGCCTCTCGTCGCTTATTATTGTAAGTTCATCGATTTTACATTTTTCTATTTCATTTTTTAAAACCCTAGGTTTTCTCTAGTTGTTCTGTTGATCTCTTGATGTTGTGTTCGGTTTAAAGTCCGCCGTCGTTTGATGAACCTTTTGCTTTGTTCATTAATTATATAGGTCGATTGTATGCTATGGAGAGAGGATTGAGGATTCCACAGAGCGAGCGGACCAAAACCACTAATGCTCTCCTTGTCTCTCTCATGAACCAGCTTGAGAGGGTATATTTTTCATTTTTTTTAATTAATTTCTCAAGCTGATTCTTTTGATCAAATTTATTTTTTTATTTATTGGTGGTGTATTTGTGATATGGAGTTGATGAAATCATTGATGTGTTTAGTCAACTGGTATAAGCAATGTTTTTTTTGAGTTATAGTATTGCAGTAGTACTGAAGCTCTAGGTCGTTATTGAGTTACCCAGTTGCCAAATCTGTATCTGCAAAAACAATGGTTGGGATCGGCTTTGCATCTTAAACTATTTCAGTGTTTCTGCTGCCTGTAATGCCCTCACATTTTTTGCCGGTTTTTAGTTTATAGTGAAAAATATTTTGTTTGATAGAAATAAATTGTTTATTTGGTTGTTATTCGAATGCTTTTAAGCAAATCAAATAGTTTACTTAGTTTTCGGTTCCGGAGCTTCCTTTCGGTTTTGTCATTTCATTGACAATTCTGGTGGAAATTGCTCACCTTGTGACTGTTATTCTATTAAATGTTAATTTGAGTTGTAAACTCCTAATGTATTTATTCTCTTCCAGATTACTATGTTTTTATTCAACTGGTGACTGGTGTTGATGGTGCTGGTCCTTTACAGGATAAGAAGTCACTGAAGTTGGGGCCTGAAGACAATTTGTACCTGGAGGGATTTGCTTTGAGCGTTTTTGCCAAGGCAGATAAGCAAGATCATGCTGGGCGTGCAGACCTGTATGAAAAAACTTATTTCTTTTCCCCTATGGCTTTGTATTGTTTGCCATTTGGTTCTTATGCCTTAATTTCACCTGTAGCATTAACCTTAATCAGATAAGTATCTTGATGTCTGTATATCTTATGTTGAAACAAGTGCATTACGTCTTGAGCTCTTTCTCAGCATGTTTTGCATGCAGTTCATGATCAGCTGGACTTACAAATGCAGGGACTAGCAGGAAGTTCTTCACGGTTTATTGATAACCAGTAGGATATGTGCAATCTAGGGTGCATCATGTAAATGCTAGGTTAAAAATGGTTTGATATAGAAGAGAATATATCAAAATAAGAAATACAAATGATGGTTAATATGAGTCAAAACTCAAATGACTCAGGGTGAGACCTGGTATGTCCTTAGGCTCCACCTAACATCGAGTATCTTATAAAAAATCTGGAATGTTTGTAGATCAAGTGTCTTATTCAAGTTACTTGTGCAAATTCTGCTTTTTTTTCCTTTTTTTTTTATTCTCATTGCTTTAGAAGTTCATTTTTATTTGTAAATGATTCAGGAATTAATTTCTCGATTGTTACAGGAATACTGCAAAAACATTTTATGCTGCAAGTATTTTCTTTGAGATCTTAAACCAGTTTGATGCACTCCAGCCCGATGTGAGTTTATAATCTTGCTATGTTCTTATCATAGCTTCATCTACTCAAATCTTTTAGGTTTCTGTCATCTAAATGTCAATGATCTAGCAACTTTACTTGACGTATACTCTGATATATTATTGGTATGACTGGGTCATTTATGCTTTTATGGAAATCTTTTACAGCTTGAGCAGAAACAGAAGTATGCTGCTTGGAAAGCTGCAGATATAAGGAAAGCCTTGAAGGAAGGAAGGCAGCCCGTTCCAGGCCCTCCTGGTGGGGGTGAAGATCTATCAGTTCCAGCAACTACACCCAGTGGTTCATATGTATGTTTCTGAACTCTTAACAGATATATAGTCCTGAGTTTGTTGAAATAAACAATGCATATACACATTATGCTTGAACACCTTTAGGCCTTTCAGCTTCATTTCTTATGCCAAGGATTTATCCATACATAAAATAATTTTAATCTCTTGGTGCATGAAAATGATGATTGATGCTGCTGTTTGTGGCAAAAAAATCGATCTCTCTCAAAATTCTTGGTGAAACTATAATTACTTTTGCAGGACATTGGAACAAATGAAACTCCAATTAAGGGTCCTGGATCAGATTCTAATCCATCATCTCAGTTCCCGGATGGACTTGATAATTACTCTGGAAATGTTTCACCACCACCTCAGTTCCCTGATAGACATGATAATTACTCTGAAAATGTTTCACCACCTCAGTTCCCTGATAGACATGATAATTACTCTGTAAATGTTTCACCACCACCATCTCAGTTTCATGACAAATTTTCCAACCAGCATAGAGCTGATATTCCTCCACCGCCTTCCCATGATTTTCATCCGACTTCATTGAACAGATCAGATAGTTCTGCATATTCTCACCCTAGTGCAGGTTATCCTACTCATGATTTTCATCCACCTCCCCCAGCAAATAGATCAGAGAATTCCACGTATTCTCAGCCATACCAACATCAATACTCACAAGAACCCCAGCAACATTTACCTCAGGGTTACCCATCTCAGGAAAATCTCACATACAATTATCCCAACTTCCAGTCATACCCAAGTTTTACTGAGAGCAGTCTCCCATCCGTCCCATCTCATTATCCTTCTTACCACCAAGGCTCTGAGACTTCCTACTCTTCCCAGTCAGCCGCTCCCGCTCCCGCTCCGACAACAAGTTATCTGTCAACTTCCGATTACACTTCAAGCAGCAGAAATGGGACCATCTCAGAACCTCCCCCAATTTCAGCTAAAAAATACGAATATGACAGCAATTACCAACCCTCGCCTGAGAAAATCTCTGAGGCACACAAGGCTGCAAGATTTGCAGTTGGAGCCTTGGCATTCGATGATGTGTCAATTGCTGTGGACTACCTAAAGAAATCACTTGAACTGCTGACAAATCCATCTGCTGGTCAGTAAGTTGTGTTTTTTTTTTTTTTTGTTGGCGAGGTATTTTCTGGTTCTGTTTCCGCTGTTGTTTTCAAGCTCTTATATGGATTGATTTGTAAAGTTCATTGGACCCTTGCACAAACAAAGGTTTACTTCATTAACACTTTGTTGCGAATGAAAGATGTTGATATTTTCCTTCTGATGTGGAGCTCCCAATCATATAAGTAGAAACTTATTAGTTTGTATTACATGATTTTATAACATGTACATATGGGAATGTGTCTGCATATAATCTGTCTGAACAAAACCATGTTTGATGTTTCTATTTGAAAAGCACTTATTATGTGACTGAGATGCAATGTTTTTTTTTTTTTTTTTTTTTTTAATCTTAATTTTATAGCATTTTTGCAAGTGTTCCTTGAGGATATGTATGAAGTTGAAAAGATCAAAATGTGGTCGAAAAAATATGCTCTTTCTTTGGCATTGCCTTGAAAGAAAATAGGATGATACAATGAAACCAAGAAAATAACTGTTTAATACGTTAGTATTATAGTTGAAACCAATAGCTGTCAGTTGTATTAAATGAGGGCGAAAAATAGTTCATGAGATTGGATGCCATGTATTGACATAACATGTGGGTTTCTTGCGGGACCCATGAATTTAGTAGATTTTTACCATTTTAATTTAAAACATTTTAAAATTATTATGAGACTCACAGTCAGTCCTATGTCAGCAACACACAAAATGTTTATAATTTACAACCAAACCACAAAAAATGGGGGCATTTAAATTGATATTAGTAGGAGGAGTAGAGGCATCTAATAAGTATGGTACAATGCCAGAGCTCTGGCGCTTCTTTACATATCAAAACTCGGAGCACCCATTTGTCAGAATCTATTTTTATCAGATTTAACCGGAAACTGGGCCTTATAGGATGGGAAATGCAGTCGGATTTAAGTGATCCGATTATTATTTATTTATGATTTTATTATAATTTTGTACTTCAATTTAGATTTTTTTTTATGGATTTTGAATGATAAATGTTATTTTAGATGTTAAATTACTATTATTTAATTAGAGATATTATTTTATTTTAAATTTGGATCCTTAATTTACCATCCTTACAGCAGATAACCCTTTTCAGTATAGGTAAGTGTTTAAGAAACCAATTGACCTCATTGCTTTCTAGTTTGCTGCAACTGTCAGAGGTATCAAAAAAGCTGCGGAGATCTTATCATCAAACCATATTTACCCACCTAAATAAATTTTAAACACTCTCATAGATCAAATAACCCTTTCAGTATATGTAAGAACATTTTTCTCTACAGTAATCTCAATATTAAAATTTACTAAAATTCTCAACGTCTCAAGTCATCCCTATCAAAAATTCTCACAAAACTATATTCATTTGTTGGTATTGTCAAAAGATGATTTCTCAATTAAATGAAATTAAGATGGAGATGAATCTGTTGACGAATTTTAATTTTTTTTTTTTATAACGATCACAAAACTATCATTTCTGCCGTGCTCATATAAAGGCTCTAGCTTCTTCAGAGACTGACTATAGGAATGATGGTACCAAAATGCTTGTATTTCAAGGGAATAAACACACACTGAAGAAGACAGAATCCAAAACTTATAAAAGAATCATGATATAAAAAATTCTCCAAAGCCCCTCCTCACAAAATCATTTTGGTACCTCCCGTGGTGGAAACAGAGTTTCCTCCTGTAAAGGTCCCTTCTTGCTCACTCTCCTCCGTCTCGCTGGATAACAAAAATAGTGTTCTGTATTTCGTAATTAACTTGCACATCAAATACTACCTACTACTACACACTCTACTACAAGCAAATAATGGTAGATGTAAGCAAACCCCATAATCCAATCTGATCAGCAACTGGAAAGTACAGTTATTGCTGTTCATTTGAGGAGCTGATCATTGAGTTGCCTTACAATCAATTCAACTTGTATCTTCAGATCATCACCATGTGTCCTGTTTTTTTTTTTTTTGCATATAAGCATGATCCTGGCCCGAACCACACCGACCCGAACCACGCGGTTTGAAAAAAAATTAAAAATGATTTCGAGTCAATCGGAACCGAACAACAAATTTCGGGTCGGTGTGTGATTTTGACCCAACCGCGACCCGAACCGCCCAACACCGCAAATTTTGACTTAAACCGCGACCCGAACCGCCTAAATTGCCGACCCGCGTTCAAATTAGATATTATTTTATATTTTTCTTCTTCTTTAACCATGAAATTTAAGATATTTAATGATCATATGACAATATGCAATGTATAAATGAAAATTATGTATTTTTTCTCTTCAATTATTATGTGAAAACACACAAAATTTCCTTAAAAAATTTATAATTCAAACCGCCGACCCGAACCGCCAACCCGAATTGCCGCGGTTTTCCTTATCAAATTTGCAGTTTCGGTTTCTAATTTCCCAAACAGCCAACCCCCGCGGTTTGAAGTGAAAAACGAATAAACCGACCCAAACCACACCGCGAACACCCCTACATATTCTATAAGAATATAAACTTAACCTTCATAAAAAGTAATCTGGTGCGGGTTTTTTGGCAGGAGCCCCTCTAGATTCCTGCATTTAATTATGAACTTTCAGTGCATCAGTGTAAATCAATTGAAAGCGCAACATTAGCCTAGCAACAAGAAATAACAAAGAACGGGAAAGGGGGGATTTTTATTTTTATTTTTTTATTACTATTTTAAAAAAATAGTAATCAATAAAAGTTCTTGAGAAGGCAGAAAAGGAAAACCACTTCGAACATCAGTCTCACATGCATAAGTTTGTATGATTGTAAGCAATTAATTTGGAGGATACAAGGCCAGGGATGGATGGATGTTTTCCTATAAGGTACAAATTTAAGACTGTTGCTACCAAATCATATGATACTTCATCCCCAGGCTTTTCAGGGGAAAAAGTACATCATTTGGTAAGCAAAAACCAGTGCACTTTTTGCTAACTAAAATTTTGAATCCTCATCTGAGAAGCACATGATCAAATAATTGGCCAAAAGTGAAAATCGAATCCAGCAATTAACTAAAAAAGAATATCATATGTACAAACCTGTGGGGCAGCATCAAATACACGAAACTGCTTGTTAAGATTTTCATCAAGCTCAAGGATTGCTGCTACATTACCACATCTGTGACACATCCAATTATGAGATTACTTTACTCTGAAAAATATAAAATAGGAGAAAATTTCATATTGCTAGATGTTTACCTATAGCAGTAATTTGGAGCTGACCAGACTGTCACTATCTGGTTATTGAACATCCACTTATATCCTTCCATTACCAACTGATGAGCACGACATATGTAATCAATGTTGTTTGAGTGGTTGAAAGGAGTAACCACACTGCCACCAAATAGGAAACCTGCACCACGGGGACTCAAACCCCAACCATCTACAATATCTTCAGGATCTGACCATAGAATGTCACACATCGCACCATCATGAGGTACTTCTTGTTTACGATCAATTGTTCGGATCTGGGAAAAGCGTAATGTTAACAGCAACCTATGCAATCTTTAGAGTTTTCTAATACTATGACGATGGCTTCATGTACCTGATCCAACGTCGATATGGCTGGAGAGAGACCACCATGGACGCTAAAAATCTTGTTCTCTATGAGAGCAGACAAACTGGAAATAAAGATAATAATTCGTGAGAATTATTAAAGGAAAAACGTAAACCACAGAATTTAAGTTGATCTGAGAGGTAACTTGAATGAAAAATGACTGAAAAAGACAACCAGAGAATAGTTTCAGTTTAGTGAAACTAAAACTAGTAATTTAGTCACTCCCATTATAATGATTTCAAAGGAACTAGTCACTCATGTTATTAATCATTTCAAAGGAACTGGTCACCCCTCTTATAATGACTTCAAAGGAAAAAGTTTTGGGGATTAACAACATAGGAAGAACATATGGAAAAATATAAAAGAAAATAAAAAATTTCGCATTTGCTTCCAAACACACCAATATATATATAAAAAAATAATAATAAAAAATAAATAAAACAAGGCAACTGCTGAGTTGGATAGTAAGGATTCTATGCTAGAGGTTTAGTGCATTATGTTAAAGTAAAAACACAGGGGGAACTAAAGTCCATCGAAGGCAATATCAACTGCAATAACTCAGAATGCCACATAACAATGGACATAAACACGAGCTCTGGACATAGAATATAGATGCAAATAGCAGGTATTCAAATAGAAATAACATAGGGGTGAACCTTTCTGTGATACCCAAAAGCCAAAAGTCATAAAACAGCTCCAACTTATGACTCTTGGGTGCAAGCACAAAATGAAATATGATAATTACAACCATCTAACAGAATGAAAAATAGAACCATTTAACTGAACACTAATTAAGACCCTCCCCAACACATGCAACCAAGTTGCCACTGTGGTTCTTAAAACTCCTTTACATTCCAACATATAGGAACCCAAAATCCAATTTTTTTCTAATGAAAATTCACAAACCTCAAATAATCAAAAATTTCGGTGCAATATCTCCAAACATTCACAGAGCCATATTTTCGTAGGCACTCATCATAGAATCCATATACCTGTTTAAAAAAGAACAATAAATTTTCGGAACAAACAAGGAGTTGAAATGGACTTGTCAATTAAAGAGGCTTCACCTGAGTGATCTGTCGGCTTTCATGGTTCCCTCTAATGAGTGTTATTCGATCCGGATATCTCACCTGATAGTACAAACATTATTAGTAAAAAAATTCCAAGACAGTAACACGATCAAAACTAATGAAAACTCCAAAGGCTACATTATATAATCAGTTAATATAATGTATAAAACTTGCATAATTGATGGTGGAAAGTCAAGACGGACAAGGAACAGTGATACTAAACCCACCCTCCCCCCACCCCAAAAAAAAAAAAGGGTAACACATTATGGAGCAACTTGATGTAGAATAGTAGGATGGGGATGATCATATAGCACAGTAGAATCTATAATGGCCCATAGTTACAACAATTTGTTAGACGCTATATAGTTGGGGTTATGAATATTTCTATTTTGAGGGTGTTTAACCTTAGACATGTCAAGACTCCGTTGATAATTTATAAAACCACTGGTGTCTTCATGTAATTGGGTATTGATATTGAAAGCTTTAATAAGCCTAGTCTAAGAAAGCATTTTAACTAGTAGTGTTTCTAGGGCACCTCCTCCCATTAAATCAAACAATTGAACCCCGAACTAAATTTAGAATCAACGAGCATGAACAAATTTGAAATCAAAATAATACAACATTAGCAGTTCGCATAAGGGGTCTCCACTTTAAAAGAAGTCTATCATCAGCACAAAATCCACCAAATGAGTATGGTATGTATAGTAGCATGTTGTTTAGATCGTAATTTCTCTCTTCTTCATCAAATCCCAAGAGTATAGCATGCACTTTATTTTTTATTTTTAAGAAACAAACTAAATCTATGAAAGTCTCAGAGAGAGAGAGCGCAAATGGGATAATATTTGAATTAACAAGGTCCAGCTCATCATACCAAAAGAAAAAGAGATTTGTGTATTACAGTTACCTTAAGGGCAAGCAAAAGTAGAAATGTCTCAACAGAGTAAAATCCTCTGTCAACAAAATCTCCAAGAAACAAATAATTTGTCTTTGGACAGTCACCACCTACTTTGAAAAGCTCTTTCATGTCATAGAATTGCCCATGGATGTCACCGCATATCTGTGCACCAGAGGAACCAAATATTATTAGTCATCCTACATCAAAACAAACATTAGTCTGAAGTTCAACCCAACCCAATGTGCCAGATGGCAAACCACACTCACAGACAACGATCTTTGTAATAATGAATTTTCCTAACCCTGAACTTTCTTGTTGAGCTTCATGTTTGTGGATGTCAGTAACAATTTGAAGCAATATTGCATTCTCTAGCTCTATATTTGTAATAACTAGACTCTAAACTAGTATTAAAGATTAAATGAACAATATTAACTTAGCAACATTAAACTATTACAAACACTAGTGCATTTGATTCTATGGATTTTAAGAGGGTCCATAAACATTGTACAGTTTCAAACCGAGGAACAAAACACATCAGTAGCAGTGTTTCACCAAATCCAAGCCCATATTATCAAATTTTACACACAAGCCCAAAATCATAATATATCCATACCTCCTGAATTCCCCAATTAAGAACATTTTTCAATCAAATCCATCATATTACAATCCATACCTCTTTCGAAGCAACTATTTACTTCCAGTTAACTCAAAATTCAGAACTTCCCTAAGCTTCCACCGTTCCTTCCATCCTCCAATCTTCACTGTCTTATTAGATATACACAAACAGACCCATCAATTTTTCTTTCTTCTTTCCTTTTTTAAAATAATAAATGCATAAATAAATGAGAAACAACCCAGAGCTCAAAACTAATCCAATAACCAAATCAAACCCAGAACCCAAAACAAAAAGTCACCCTAAATTTTATGATTTTATCCTCATTAAATTAAATCAGAACCATATATTAACATTCAAACACATACGAGCGACTAAAATAAATACAATTCAAACACATAATATATATATATATATATATATAAACATACAGTGACAGGGGCGTCAACACGTTGAACGTTGCTTTCTTCGACGAGGATTTCCATGGCTTTGAGACAAAGAGCTTTCACCTCCGACTCTTTCAACGGCTCGCATTTCTTCAGCTGCTCTATTTGCCTATCTAAATCCGACATCTCTCTCTATATATATATTTCACTTTACTTGCGTTTCTCTAACTGGACAAATACTCCAGCCGATTTTGAGCCGCTGCTTGTCTCTATCTGTGACTCTGTGTTGAGTGAAAGTGAATGAATCCCTCTGCATTTACAGACTTCTCTTCAAGTTCAACGTTGTTTGTTTGTTTGTTTGTTTTTGTTTTTTTTTTTTTTTTGTTTTTTTTTTTTTTTTTTTTTTTTTTTGGTGTATCTTATTATTATTATTATTATAACTCTGCTCAGTTGACCAAAATTAAAATATTATCCTTATTACTTCAATTAAAAAGTCTCTCGTAATATTAGGTATGATGTGAGATGATACACTTTCTCGAAATAAATTAATGTTTTATGACTATTAAAATTGGAAATATAAATATATTAACAAATAATATTAATTGTCAGATTTATATTATTTATATAAAATAATTATGAGTAGATTTGCATCACACTTCGTTGTTAATTTTTTGTTAATTATTTTAGATGGATAATAATATTAAGGTTTGATAGTTTTTCTTATTTTAATAAGTTTTCTTATTTTAACACCTTTTTTTTTTAGAATCATTGGAAATCCCGCCTCAAACCACCCCTTCCGAGTATAAGTGGAGCAGGTAAAATCTCTGTTTGTCCCAGGCTCTTACAAGAAATGTACTCCCTAGATTCGAACCCAGAACCTCAAGGTGAGATCCTGAGTCATACACCACCAAATCATGCCCCGGGGACAACAAATCCAAATAATCTAGCAAAAATTTAAAAGAAATAAATTAACAAAAGAATTATATAATCTGAGAATAAGAAATTGATTACATTAATAATTTGTGATGTCGGTAGAATAATTAATAAATATAAGAGTATCTAAAATAGAGTCACGGAAGATAAATAAATAATAAAATGAAAAAAGAAAAAAGAAAAATATTTATATGATCATGTTTGTTACATTTCAATAACAATATTTATATTTATTTTATTAATACTTGATGAACTAAATTAATTGAAGAGAAAAAACATAGACCATTATCATTTTGGTTTTATAGTGTTCAGGAGATGGAAGAGCTGCATTAATCTATATATATAATTAGACTTTTTTGTTTTTGTTTTTTTTTTTAAAATTAAGTTATTTTATTTATTTTATTTTTAATAGAATGTTTAATTTCAAGAAATTTAGATAAATAATTTGTATTTGGATTTTACACAAATCAAAATTTGAGCATGAGATAATGATTTTTTTTAATTATGTGAGCTTATTATACATTTTTTCAATATACAAATAAAAAATTATATATCTTTTTTTAATAGGTTTATTATTTTAAACTTCTTATTTTAAAAGTTAGTTTTAAATTAAATAAATAATAGATTTTTAAGTGATGTCATGTTTTTTCAATATACAAATAATGTTGCAATAGATTGTAATATTGAGTAATAATTATTATCCGATATTGGAATTATAAAAGTTGAAAAAAGAGTTTATAAAATGCTTTATAAGTTTAAATTGGAAAATGAAATATCTGGAGAGAATGTATTTGGTTTGGATTCATAATTGACTATACATAAAAATATATATATTTATATGTTAAAGATAGGCACTTAGGTTACTAAATAAATAATGTCATGAATTAATTATTTATAATTATTTTTCGAATTAATTACTTTGTTAAACATTTTGTTAGTGAATCAATGTGACTTAAATACTGCTTTAAGATGAACCAATGTGACTATTAGATTTAAATACTGCAACAGTTAGTATTTTTTTTAATTGAACACGACAATTGATATTTAAGTCAATAGGTGTCTTTCTCAAAAGATGTATTTGTTGAATTCATATTCTATATAATAGCGATCCCTGCACAATATTATTATCTCTTTTCTATGCATGTCTTCTTCTCTGAAATTCTTTTTGGAAATCACATAATTACTGGTATGTGATTTCATGGGTTTGTATCTTAGGGGTATATTGTCATAACCTGACAGCAAATTAGAGACAATAATTACTCTTAAGGAAAGTGTAGTCCACGCCTCAAAGTAATTATTTGTTCTTATTATATTACACCGTGATTCATATCTTTATTTTATTCAACAAATAAAAAAAATATGTTTCTTATTTTAATTCAATATACATATAAAAAAAAAATTATGTTTTTTATTTTAATAAGTTTATTATTTTAAAACATCTTATCTAATTATGTTTGTTGTTTTAATAGGTTTATTATTTTAAGATTCTTATATTTTTTAAAAAGTAGAATTAAAATAAATAAATAATAATTTTTTTTAGGTCTTGTTAAGTTCTTCAATATACAAATAAAAAAAATATGTTTCTTATTTTAATAGGTTTATTATTTAAGACTTTTTATCTCATTCTGTTGACGGCTGATTTTGGTCTCAGGGCAATATGTGAATATTACTCCCGAGACAATCCTCCCTCAATAGTGAATTTGTTTGGTTATGGGGGACCAAAGCAAACTTAGCAAAAGACAGATAAATACGCCAATCGACAAAGAGATTTAACGTGGTTCGGTGGATTTTGGTCCGACCTACGTCCACGGGCACAAAAAGGATGATACTTTTATTACTCAAACACGCTTCTCGGCTTTGCTTCTGGTTTTTTACAAGTCTGATGGTAATGATTCTGATCCTGATATTGGTTCTCCTTTTTTTTTCTCTACACTCACTCTACTCTCATATTTATAATAGTGAAGAAATCAGATTCCTATTTGTACAAGAATTCCCAGTTGGAGATGGTTTCCTTTTCCTATCAGGATTCCTACTTTTAAAACTACTTTCACTTCTTTTATCCTTTTAGGATACTGACTCATCAGTTCTCTTTATGAAAATAGGATAACTTATTATATTATCTTGTATGGATAGAATGTCTTATCTTCCCGAACATGTCTTGCCTATGCTCGGTTTTCACGAGGTCGGTCATAATAGTCTTTTGCACTGAGAATGCTGCTGTCGACCTGATAATTGCCCGGTCATCTTGAACTCAAGTGCTCGGTCACTAACCGTAAAGTTCCCGGCCCCTTACTGTTGACTCTTTAGTGGTCGGGTCGGCATTAATAATCTTGACTGAGAAGTGAATTACCTTTTTTACC
>SKCR01005873.1:0-119239 GCA_019454045.1 Zanthoxylum bungeanum | reverse complement strand
GTGAGAAATTATTTTCGTACTTAGTAGTTTCACCGCATGCTGTTAGCTCGGTACTAGTACATGAAATAGAAAAAGTCCAGAAGTCGGTTTATTATTCTAGTAAGGCATTATAAGATGCAGATCTAGATACCCGCCCTATGAATTAATGGCCTTGTCACTAGTTACAGTGGCCAGAAAATTACGTCCTTACTTCCAAGCACACCCTATCGGGGTCTACACTGATCACCTTCTTAGGCAAATTTTTCACAGACTAAAAACATTTGGTCGTCTTGTGAGATGTTTGGTATAACTAAGTGAATATGATATTTGTAACCTTTCACGAGTGCCAATCAAGGGGCAAGCTTTAGCCGATTTTGTGGCATAATTCACAGGACCACAAGTGTTGGTGGTCAGGAAAAAAAGAAAAGAAAAATGAGAGTTATATATAGATAGGTCGGTCAGTTCACACAGATATGAGGCCGATATTATTCTTAGCTTAGGGCGTGATGAGGAGTTGAGCTATTCATTGAGGTTTCCATTTAAGGCTACTAACAATGAGGCCGAATATGAGATGATTTTGTCCGGGTTGAGGTTGTATGATGTTGTCAGGGTCAAAGATGTTATGGTGAAGAGTGATTCCCAACTGGCTATTCAATAATTGAATGATGGGTTTCAGGCTAGAGAGCCCAATATGATAGCATATCTCATGGAGGTGAAGAAATTGCTTGAAGTGATGAGGAATATAATATTTGAGCAAATCGAACAGAATTGTAATCAACAAGTAAACTCGTTGGCGAGATTGGCATCCTCAATCAATTTCATGATGCCACGGGACATTCCTCTGGAAATCATTTGATCAAAATTATGGGTGATGGAGATGTGATGAAATTAGAAGCGGAAGCCAAGCTGTCATGGATGGACCCGATCAAGAGATTCCTGGAATATGGAGAGTTGCCCGAGGACAAGAGAGAGGCGAGAAATGTGAAGTATCGCAGTGCTCATTTCTACCTTATGGGTGGTATTTTGTATAGGAGAGGGTATACGATGTCGTATCAGAGGTGTCTTGAACCCAAAGATGCTAATTATGTCCTAAGGGAGATCCACGAAGGGATTTGTAAAAGCCATGCTGGGGGGAAGTCAATTGCGCATAAGGCACTCAGATAGGACTAATATTGGCCGACAATGCATCAGGACGGGTCAGATGTGGCTCGTGTCTGTGACGGATGTCTGAAGAATGCAAATGTGCCTAAGCGACCGCCCGAGCAGTTGACAACTTTGTCCAGCTCATGGTCGTTTGCCCAATAAGCACTGGATCTTATTGGTCCACTATCTGTGGGTAAAAGACAAGCAAAGTATGTCATTATGGCATTTGACTATTTCATTAAATGGGTGGAGGCTGAGCAATTGTCTACTATTACAGAGAAAAAGACTATTGATTTTGTGAAATGGAATATAATATGTCGGTTCGGGATTCTCTAGGCTATTATTATAGTTAAGAAGCTATGTGAGGATCTTCGGATTGCCCTAAGATTTGCATCACCTACTCATCCCAAGTCCAACGGACATGTTAAGGCAACCAATAAGACTATAAAGAACAACTTAAAGGCGAGGCTCGGGTCGTGCAAAGACCTATGGGTGAAAGAGTTGCCAGAGGTCCAGTGAGCACATCGGACGACCTACAAAGACTCCACGAGTGAGACCTCGGTTTCATTGGCTTATGGATGCGAAACGGTGATCTTGGGGGAGATCATGATGACGATCCATCGGGTTTGATATTTTGAGGAGGAGCAGAATGAGCAACTTATCAGGCATCATCTGGACCTAGTGGATGAGCAGCGAGAAAGGTCGGCACTAAAGGTAGCAGCCTACCAGCAGAGGATGGCATGTTTCTACAATAAGAGAGTCCGGGTGTGAACTTTTCATCCCGAGGACTTGGTCTTGAGACAGGTCACCTTCAACACGAAAAAGCCTGAGGAATGCTCCTTTTGGGCAAAGTGGGAAAAACCATACAAAGTAGTGGAAGTCATCAGGTTGAGGGCCTATCTCTTGGAGCAGCTGGATGGCACCCAACTTAAGAAGTCGTGGAATGCCAAAATGTTGAGGAAATATTATCAATGGAGCCTATCTAAGAAGTCCCACATAGAGTTATAAGATGAGCAGTAGTTCCTCTAAAATTCAAGTAAAGCTTTCCTATTTATTATAAGAACTTATACTCATACTCACTTATTAGTTATTTGAATGGGAAAGACTTGTATGAAATTCTAGAGAAATATTTATGATCGGGAAGCTCAACGATTACCAAAGGTATAAATCACAGAGCGAGGAAATGTAGTACTCCACGACATTCACAATCAACAAATGCCTCGCGCGGGAATCGAGACCCTCATGGATTTATGTCCTCAGCACCAGCAAAAGGTGCGACCCGCTGTGAGGAAAGCATGCACCCATGTGCCACACAAACCCCAGTGATACACAATCAACAAAATGCCCTAAGCTGGAATGCAACTACCCTGCGATCTTCGCATTTTCAAAGACAAGACACATCACCAGAAGTATTTTTATGCCCCAATGGTGATTGTGACCTTTGAAGACGATTTGCACATCACAAGTGGCTGGAGGACCTCCGTGACAATTGTATGTTATGGGGTGATCATAACACGGGGAGAGATCATATCCCCGTGGTATTTGACATCCCCATTTAAGGTACATAGCATGAATGGTTTGAGGACCTACGTGACGATTGTAGCCTCAGGATAACCATGACATGTGTGGCCGGAGGGCTCACATAGCGTTAGTTGTCCCCATTCGAGGTGCATAGCGCGAGGAAGGCTCATGGGCCTCTATGATAATTGTAGCTTCAGGATCTGCATAGCGTAGGGAGGGATAATACCCCCATGACATTTTCCACCCTCTTTCTGAGATCCATAGCTCGAGATTAATAGAGATATTCAGAGCGATTGGATTGGGAGGTGCATAGCGCGGAAGGTTAGAAGGCCTATGTGGCGATTGTAGCCTCAGGGCCTGCATAGCATGGGGAAGGATAATACCCCCATGGCGCTTGCCACCCATTTTGGTATCCATCGCCCGAGGTTAATAGAGGTCCTCGGGGCAATTGGATTGAAAGGTGCATAGCATGTGGAGGATGAGTGCCCACATGACGATTGCGACATGGGTAGGCATTGGGTGGTATGCCACATCAGTGACATTTGTTGTTTTTAGAAACACGGAATATGACACTGTCTCTGTTGTTTCGATGTTTGACACGTTACCCTCTTTACTTTGTCGTTTTGTTTTTAAAGCACAGGGTGGGACGACGTCATTACTATTGCTTTTTATCTGGATGATCTGAGGTTGAACATTTTTCCTCTAGTGGTCTTTGCGATTGAACGACTCATGGTTGGATGATTTCTCTCGAGGTCATGGTATGTTAAATGGCACGAGGTGTGATTGTTTCCTCGTAGCCGAGTATTGAGATGGCGGGTTGGATTTTTCCCTAAAGCCTTTGTGATTGTATGGCTTGGGGTCAGATGATTTCCCCAGAAACCCTTGTATGTTAAATGGCTGATGAGGGATTGCTCCTTCGTGTCTAAGTGTTGAGATAGCTTAGAGTGGATGTTTTCCCCCAAGCCATTTGTGATTGTATGGCTTGGAAGATTTTCCCCGAGACCTTGTCATATATTAAATATAAATATAGATTTAAACATCAAAATAAACACACTCAAATCCAAAATCAAAATTTCCAACAAAATTTCCAGTACATGATTGAGAGTTACTGACTTTAAAGAGTTCGATACTCGTATACATTCTAAATAACACAATAATAACAGCAAATAAATGCATTCAAATACAAGACAATTGCCAGGCCACATGGTGGAGTCAAACTAACTAGAATAAACAAAATAAATGCCAAATGTCTCTTTCTCCAACAAAACTTCAACTAACAACTATAGTTCCAAAGTTGCTATGCTTTCTTGAAATCAAATTTTCAAGTAAGCTAAGTCAAAAGCTCTTTCCTTGCACCAAAGCATACCACAATAATTTTTTTTTTTTTTTGAAATCGTTGAAAACCCCACCGCTAAATCACTCATTTTACGTTTAAGCGGAACATGTAAAATCTCCGACTGTCTCAAACTCTTATAAAAAACACACCCCTGGATACATACAACAATAATGGCAACCAAAAAACACCAAGTTTGAATTAAACAAGAACCTACATACGTACAAAGCAACAACAAACATCTCCAAACGAGCAAGCTTGTTCATTGATTTTCCAACCAAAACTGACCTCCATAGTCATGTTCTTCAGTTCTTCTCAAGAAGACAAGCTCTGGTCATTCACGTCCAATGCCAAACCAGAAACCCAATCCACGATCTAGTCACATATATTGAATAACCGATCTAGTTATTTTTCAGCAATTTTTTTTTAAAAAAAATTCAGGCCGTTAAGGAATATTAAGGAATATTATTATGGAAAACTATATTATGAAATCAATCTCCGAAATAGAATTTCTAGTAGGAAATCTTCATTTAATAGGGAAATATAATAAAATCATGAATCCTAAAGATACTAAAAATTCTATTTCGGAGATTGATTTCATAATATAGATTTCCATAATAATATTCCTTAATATTCCTTAACACAGGCAATCAAAACATCAAATCAAAACTAATATGTATTTTATGATATGTTTATAAAATTTAAATAAAAATTTGTATCTAAGTGATGTATGACGGATTATTATTATTTTTAAAATGAAATTTGACCTTTCTCTTCCTCTAGGTTTGTTCTTTTATTTTTTTTTTCTAAAAATATGGTGAAAACTACCAAAAAAATCTAAGAAAATGAAAAGAGAGAGAGAAATCACAAAACTCAATGTCAACAATTTTTTTTTTTTTTTTATTATATTAGATGGTTAATGAGACCAATAAATATTTTAACAAATGTTAATTAATTACTGTTCCTAGTTATGCTCGATATTTATAACTGAAGTACGGGAAGCTCAACTGCCCTGCCCCACCCTGTCTCGGAACAATAGTTGTTTGTTTTATTTCATCTTGCATTTATAAAAATTAATGTCATATTAAACAGAAAAAGACGCATCACTTGTACATCCTTCTTCATTTATTTATTTATTTTATTTTATTGAATTATCTTTAAGATTATTTCTTTTGAATGAAAGGCTAGTATTAATTGCTATGAATAACATCAAATTAAAAAATATATTAAAAATTTGTGTTGTTCCGAAAAAAAAATTTGGGATGCATTCAAAAAAATTAATATATTCAATGGCTGTACTTAGTACAAAGGAGGTGCATTTAGTATAATCAGTGGGTGTTTTTAGTAAAAAAAGGAGGTATACTTAAAAGAATAATAGTGTACTAATAAAAATTAATAATATTATATAATATTTTAGTCTTTTAAGTTTTTGGGCCCGGGCTCATGTTTTTTATGTAAGCCTAGCTCGCGTTGTAAAGCACGGAGTTAGCCCGAATGTGGGGGATTAGGCTTAAGCTTGATGAGCTAAATCGGATATTTGTCATTTTTAGCCACCCCTAATTATATCTTTTATTTTCATCAATTGACAAATATACCCAAGGTTATGAACTTCGATTATAATAGTGAAATCTTGGAATAATATTCTTCAGGGCAAAAATATATGGATGGCCAAACACATACGTATTCACAAAGGCAATGGGAGAGATGGTTATAGGGCATTTGAAAGAAAATATGTCTGTGGTTATTATAAGGCCAGCCATCATAACAAGTACTTACAAAGAACCATTTCCCGGTTGGACTGAAGGTGTCAGGTAAGCATATGCAGATAAAATAAATATGCAAAATTAGCATGAATTGATTTCTGAAGTTATTATTATTATTATTATTCTTATTATTATTATATATGTTTCCTGCAGAACCATTGATAGTTTAGCTGTTGGCTATGGTAAAGGAAGATTAACTTGCTTCCTTGGAGACTTTAATGGAATTGTTGATGTGGTGAGTTCATATTATTTCTATAATCTGTTTAATTTATATTATGTTATTTAATAGAGTCATGCCTAGTTTCATTGCAATGTTCAATAGCCAGGAATGGATTGGAAGGGACAGAGTTATTTTTAGGACTGGAGTAGTTTTTTAATTAAATTGGCCCTCTTAAATTTATAATTATTATGTTATAATCGGTGGCAAAACCAGATTTGTAAGATAGTAGGAACAAATTAATTTAATTTATATGCAATTTAATCAAAGAAAAGGATGAATTATTGTGCAGATACCGGCTGATATGGTGGTGAATTCTATGATTGTGGCAATGGTGGCTCATGCAAAGCAACCTTCTGATGTCAATATTTATCAAGTGGGATCATCTTCAAAACACCCTTTGAGATACATTGAATTTCATGAGTACGGCTACCGTCACTTCACCAAAAACCCATGGATTAACAAATATGGTAATCCTGTTAAAGTTGGCAAGGTTACTTTGTTTCATGACATGGCCAGCTTTCACAAATACATGACCATTCGTTACATTCTACCTCTAAAGGTAATTATTTAATTTTCTTTTCCTAAACCTTGCCTTAATCCCTCTACCTACAAAAACTTTTCTTATCTATGAGTTTCTTACACCATGTGGTAAAGAGTATTAATTGAGAGTATAAGTTAGCTTATAAGATTGTATTGAGAATATAAGGTAGTTTATAAACTCATCAAACTCTATACCAAACGGTACATCTATCTCAAGTCTTAATCCACGTTTCGCGATAAGGTATCTATTAAGACTCGTCTTTATTATTATTGTTGGACACTTACACTAACATGATTATTTATTTCTTAAATACAGGCACTACAATTAGCAAATGTAGCATTTTGCCAGTACTTTCAGGCAATGTATAACGATCTAAATAGGAAGGTCAATTTCGTGATGCGATTGGTAGAGCTTTATCGACCATACTTATTCTTCAGTGGAATGTCCGTACGCTTAATCAATTTCTTCTTTATATCAATTTGATGAACATATGTTTGATATAAATAACTAATTAAGCTTTTTTTTTTTTTTTTTTTTTTTTTTAAATATACAGCTTTTGTGATGCAAATACAGAGAAGTTGAGAACGATAGCTAGAGATAGCAGCATAGAGACTGACATATTTTACTTTGATCCGAAGTGCATTGACTGGGATGAGTACTTCATGAACACTCACATGCCTGCCGTTGTGAAATACGTTTTCAAATGAAAACCGCAACATGTAAACAACAAATATTTTCAACTGCCATTCTTAATTATGATCAGAATTTATTATTTAAGGCATTATGATTATTCTAATAGTTCATGTTAAAAATTGTAAACGTTAACTTGCTATCCGCTCACGAGTTTAAACCTTGAAAATATTATTTCTTTAAAAAAAATAAGGATAAGGTTGCAACTTAGCGGGAGCATTATGTAATGGGTATGACTTCATTATGATGTTGATTTAGTATAAATGTATTTTGTCTATTTGCTATTGTTTATAGTTTAGAAAATCTCATGTGAGTAGAAGTACTTAATAATTAGCCTATATAAGGGTGATTTATTTTTAATCTGCTTCTTCTGATTTTGATTATCTGATCAACTGGCTACTAACAATGTCAAGTATATATTTGCTTTATTATTCTTCCCCAACATGGTTTTTTTTTTTTTTTTTTTTTTTTTTTGAAATCGTTGGAAACTCCACCGCCAAACTACATCTTCGGGGCTTAAGCGGAGCAGGTAAAATCTCCGGCTGTCCCAGATTCTTATAAGAAACGCACTTACTGGATTCGAATCAAAGACCTCAAGGTGAGATTCCGAGCCCTACACTACCAAACCACGTCCATTGGGGACCTGGCATATATATAGCACAATTACACTCAAATGTTCTCGATCTACGACTTTATAATATATATATATATATATATATATATATAAACCACATATAGCTGGAGCTTATTTTTGGCAACTACTTGCATGTATTATTTTAAGATTCATGAAGTACAAAATAGAGGAGTACTAAAATTTGTTTTGCTAATATTGTTTGAGTACATATTTCATGAGGCCAGGAACGTAAGTGTTGATAATGTAGTCTTCCCAATCAATGCATTTGGGATCGAAGTTATATGCATCCATCTCAATTGGCTCCATTATTACATTCTCCCTCAGTGCCTTTCGCAGCTTCTCCGAATTTTGTATCATCAAACCTGTTTATCCAAATCACAAAAATGAATTTCATAAAAAAAAAATAGAAAGGAAGAAAAAAAGTAATGGTAAATATATCTATGCCTTTTCAAATAGAGTTAAAAAAAAGTGATGAATACGTACATTCCCTTAAAGAACTAGGGTTTATGAAGTTCTATCAATTTTGTTACGAGCTTGATTTGTCAATCCAAATCCTTATAAATCGTCTTAAAATATTGACAGAAAACTGAATTCACCAAATTCAATCCCTATAATTGAGAGGGAAAAAAAAGTTAGTACAACAATAAAATTACAACAAAAGAGTTAATTATTAAAATCCTTATTTTAGCCGACACACACTATTATTCGTTTGGTTTGGTTCTTTAATTTAGTTTGGTGGACTTTGTTTCTGGTTTATTTCGGATTAATTTTGAAAAAATGAACAATGAAAAATACAAATAAAATTATATTTTAAAACCTAACCGACTAAGAATATTAACATCCAAAATATAAGTGACGTACAATGACTATTTGGAAACTCTAAAGACCAAATAATAATGATAATTGTTAGTTCCATGTGTGTTGTAAATTTTCGTAGCAAAATAAGTTTAATTGAGTTGTAATGATTCTTGAAGATATCGGAGCAATTCGACGAGTATTTGGACAATATCATATGGAGATATCAGAGTGACGTTCACTATTTTGGATATTCCAGAACATTTAGAGCTCCAATTGATATGAAATCAGTATCATTGGAAATTACACTTCAAGATGATCGTGTACATATAAAGAACGCATGATTTGTCCAATGGACGAGAAAGTTACTAGCGTTTTAAGTTACACCTCAAAATCAATCTGTGATGTGCGTTTGCGAATTTTCATCGAAGCGTTCTAACACGTGGAGCCAGAAACTTTACTTTTGAGGAGCGTTTGAGGGGCGTTCAATTACTCGTGCGTAAGTGTGTTATTTTGGATGCTTTTGAGCCAATTAATTTTGAATAAGGAAAATCCTATCTTTGCCATACCTATTTAAACAAACACTTAGTCACTTTACCCAGGTGAAGAAACACTACTATGATAGCCACCATATACTTTGTTTCTTCATTCTTGACAATCAACCTAAAAAATTTCATCGATTCCTTTATCTTCTTTGCTTTTGTAAGATTGTTCTTTGGTAACCATCGACACAAAAATACAACCCTAACCCAATTTCCTAAACCTTCAGAGCTCTAAAGGAGAAAAATTGGTAGTCAGAGTTATGGCGTTGTGAGTTCACATGGTTGATCAAAATTCACGCAGAGATTTCAGGGGTTCTGAAGAAGGCCGCTTGGTGCCGACTCGGGGAGTTTTTTGAGTTATTATAGTTTAAAGGTATTCGAATCGGTGAAGTTGTCACAATAGGTCATATACCATCACTGTAAGTTTTCTCATTAGAGTGGATTCAGGTGGTAGCTTATACCCGAAGTAGTTTTTTACTCTCAAGAGTTTTCCACTCCGTCAATAAAATTACTAGTGTTGATTCTTTTTATTGCTCTCGTATATTTTCCTTATCTTATAACTACATAGATTAATGATGCTTATTAATTCATACTATAATCGATCTAACTTTTACCTGACGTAGATTAGAGTAGTTGTTTAATTCCGCACATGGTCGGAATCTTAGACAAATTTTAAATTTTCAATTGGTATCACAGTCTGACCTCGATCCCTGACTCATTAAACTATGGATAAGAGTTTTCCGTTAAATTATCCCTCATTCTTTGATGGGACTAAGTACCTACATTGGAAAGTTCGCATGAGAGCAATCATTAAATCTCTAGATAAGAGGGTTTAGATGTTAGTAGAGTACGGGTGGAAGCCTCCCGTGATTATGGTTGATGAGGTCTCTTCCCCTCAAGATAAACTGACTTAGACTAAAGAGGAGTTTCATGCGAGCAATAAGAACAACAAAGCCATTAATGCCATTCATGCTACTGTTTGATCGGTTTAATTTAGAAGAATATCTATGTTTGAGATAGCCAAAGATGCATGAGACATCCTTCAGACTATTCATGAAGGCACCTTGTCCATTAAGAATAATAGACTCAAAGAGCTTGCTACTAGGTTTGAAGTCGCTAGGATGAAAGATGATGAAACATTTGATGAATTTTACGCTGAGAGTAACGATATTGTTAGTTCCAGCTTTAACCTAGGCGAGACTATTCCTACAAATAGGATAGTTAGGAAAATTCTGTGATTTATACCTGAAAAGTTCTTACCTAAGATTACAGCCATTGAGGAGAGTAATGATTTAAATCACCTAAAATTAGAGGACGTCGTAGGAAAACTTTAAGTGTATAAGAGAAAACTTTCTGGTTATAGGAAACCTAAGAACATGACGATAAAAATCGTAAAGGAAGTTACCCATGATTCATCCGATGATAATGAGGATGATACTCTCACAGATACTGATTTAGTCATGTTTGGGAACAAGTTCAAGAAATTTCTTAAGCTGAAGAAGAGTGGTTCTGGCTCTAATATGAGTAGAGATGAGAAACCTAGATAGAGTAGCCATCGTGGGAGAAAGTCTAGAGAAGAAAATGATAGAAAAATTTGAGTTATTCAATGTCATGAATGTGAAGTCTTTGGACACATTAGATCTGAGTATCCAACATATCTGAAGTCTAAGGACAAAAAACTCAATTCAGTCTCCTATAGTGATTCAAAAGATAGTTTTTCTTCTGATGAGTCTCCTAAGGAGAAATGTAATTACATTACATTCTCTTCTAGTGTGGTAAGTGAGAGAGAGGCCAATATTTGTGATGTAAATGATGGTTCAGAATTCTCTCACGATAATTCTGTAGATGAGGATGATCTTCAGGTAGCCTATACTAAACTGTTTAATGAGAGCTTAGCTATCAAAAAGACGAATGTTAAGGTTAGTAAGAGGCTAAAGGAAACCGAGCTAGAAAAGAATGAAGTTCAAGCCAAGCTTGACAAGAACCTTTCATTTATTGATGATCTTGAGGAGATGAATGAGAGACTAGTTGATAAAGTCAAATTCTTATAATCAGAACTTGAAAATACTAGAACCCATATATCTCTATTTTCTAGTGGGACTGAGAAACTAAATGCATGACAGATATTGGTGTGTCTCATTGTGAGAATAGAGGAGTAGACTTTGTTGAGTCAAGATATGACAAGGCGTCAACGTCTAAAACTGTGTTTGTCACTCATCCACGTGTCCTAGGAAAGAAACCCATTGAGTGTCAAGTGTTTTCCCATGTGGTTCCTCATTCTGTGACCCAACCTCAATCTAGAGATGTTGCTGGTAAACCTCGCTCTCGTCCAAGATTTTTGCTTGTTTGCCATCACTGTGGCAAGTCAGGACACATTAGACCTAAGTATTTCTTGTTGCATAAACAAAAGAGAAGGCCTAAGCGTGTTGCGTCTAGTTTGATTCGTCAAATCTAGTCCGTCAAGTATCTGCACTAGCTAAACAAACGCAATTCCTTAGTGAGAAACTTGCATTATTGAATATTGACAAGAAATTCTCAAGTGAATGAGACTCCTAAGAAAGTTTGGATGAGGAAGCGAGATGACTTCTCATCAACTTCTAAATGCCTTGATCCTACAATGTGTGATGAAAGTGCACTTTGGTGCAACTCCACTTAGTTGGTGAATTCATGTTTCCTCATTACATGTTTATGTGCGCGTGTTTTATATTTTTACACGACTGTATGTTTTTATTTTCATTGCATATGGGTGTGTGTGTGTGTGTGTTTTTTTTTTTTGTTATATGTCTCTTGGTATATAGGATAGAAATCCGGTCATAAATTTCATAGCCAATTCTAAATGGACAGTAGTATGATCTGTACTCAGGAATACAACCCCACGTACCATTGGATAATGACCAGCCAAGTTTTGTTTTTTCTTGTTTTTATTTTAAAAGAAAAATACAAAAATATATAAAATTAAAAAGACCAAAAAGAGTTTTTAGCTTGAAAGAGCATGTAAAAGTATGTGCATGTGGTCCTGATATATAGGATAGATAGTTATGCATGTGTAATATGCTTTTATTTTTTCTTGATACTCTATGTGCATGAGTGTGTGATGGAAACCCTTAGTATATATTTTGTTTGTATTTCACATACACGTTTTTATGTCTTAAGGCTTGGTCTCATGTATGAGTTTTTGGATTGACAGTCTAATCTCTATCATACTTAGCTCACTAAATAGCGTGACATTTGATTAGATGACCTTATGTTATCCCTTTTTTAAAAATACAAGAAAGAAAAAAACTAAATGAGTCTCAAGTGCAAAGATCTAATGTGCCAATATGAAAAGATAATGGCAAAAACCCTTCACTCAAAAGAGTTTATTTAAGAGCTCATATTTAGGGGGAGAATATTATAGCATTTAACTAATATTTTTTATTTTTCAGGTCCTAGTGGTGTTGGGTTTAAACACTTATTTTGTAGACTTGGTGTGTCATGAGATTGAATTTATTTGGTTGTGTCCTGCTCATAAAATAAAGTCTTAAGTCTTGACTTGTTGTGCACTTATTTTTCAAACAAGTGATTGCCATGCTTTAGTGTTTATGTCATATGCATGCGTGTATTCTTGAGTATGACCAAAAATATTTCATAGTATCTCATGTCATAAACAACTGAGTACTGACTGAGCATCATTATACTTGCTTGTAATACTGTTTTGAGTATTTTTTTTTTTTACTTATTTTTTATATTTTTTGAACTCATTGTGTGTGCTTGTGTTTGTTTTATGTCATTGCATATAACATTTTATAATTGTGAGTTTTTTCTTTACTTCCCATGTGTTCATTTTACTAACTAAATTGTGTTGTCCACGAGGGGGAGTAAGTTAAGTTTGCATATTCTCTTGCATGTTCCTTTTAATTGATATGTTATTTTGACATATTATTTTTACCCATTGTCATTTCGTGACAAAAAGGGGAATATAATATTCTTTTTTGATACCTCCTTTTAAGGGGGAGTATGATTAATAGAGAGTAAGATATCTATTTTTAAATACATGAGACTATGATTTTGTTTTCTCTACTCTTTATGTTCCCTTACTTTTCATGAGTATCTTATTATTTTTGGATATTTCAGGTTAGTAGATTAGTTACAGTGCATTGTTTCATCGATTTCAAGACTATTTGATTAGGTATTAGATCGAGTAGTATGGTAATAAGTACTGTCTTGATGGTTGACAGTTGGCTACGTTATTTTTGCATCTTTTACCATAATCTTTGTATTAGGTGGTTTTTTCACGGAATGCCAAAGAAGGAGATTGTTAGTTCTATGTATGTTGGAAACTTCCGTAGTAAAACAACTTCAATTACGTTATAATAAGTCTTGAATATCTCAGAGCAATTTGACAAGTATTTGGACAACATTAGATGGAGATATCAGAGTGATGTTCACTCTTTTGGACATTTCAGAAGATTAAGATCTCCAATTGATATTAGGTCAGTGTCATAAGAAAGTAGACTTGAAGACGATCGCGTACATATAACGCATGATTTGGCCAAGGGATGAGAAAGTTACAAGCGTTTTAAATTAAACCTCAAAACCAGTTCGTGACGTGCGTTTGCGAAATATTCATCGGAGCATTCTAACGCCTAGAGACATAAACTTTACTTTTGAGGGGCGATCAAATGCTCGTGCATAAGTGGGTTATTTTGGACGCGCTTTGAGCCAATTTTGCATAAGGAAACACCTATATTTGTCATATCTATCTAAACAAACATTAAGTCACTTTACCCAGGTGAATAAACACTATTCAGAGAGCCACCATATACTTTGTTTCTTCCTTCTTGACAATCAACTTAGAATACTTCATTAATTCCCTTGTCTACTTTGTTTTTGTAAGATTGTTCTTTGGTAACCATTAGCACAAAAATACAACCATAATCCAATTTCTTAATCCTTTAAAGTTCTAAAGGAGGAAGATTGGTGGCGTTGCCACGTTGCGAGTTCGCAGGGTTTATCAGAATTCACGCAGAGACTTCAGAAGTTCTGAAGAATGCCATTTAGTGCGGGCTCGGTGAGTTCTTCTAGTTATTACAGTCTAGATGTATTTGAGTCGGTGAAGTTGTCACCATAATTCATATACAATCGCTGTGAGTTTTCTCATTATAGTGGATTTGGGTGGTATCTCATACCCGGAATGCTTTTTTACTCTCGAGAGTTTTCCACTCCGTCAACAAAATTACTGGTGTTGATTCTTTTTATTGCTCTCATATATTTGCCTTATCTTATAACTGTATAGATTAAGGGTGGTAATTGATTCATACCATAATTACTCTAATTTGACCTGTCTTAAATTAGTCTAGCAGTTTAATTCCGCACATGGTCAAAACCTAATTGTAAAGGATTGTTTCTAATGGCTAGAGGCACTTCCGAATTTTTTGAAAAATTGCGAGAATAAATGAGAAATACCATAAAAAGATTCTGCTATGCTGATGTTAAAAGGCTAATAAAAATTATTTATTGTTTCGTGATCAGGTGAATTATTTTGTTAAGAGTTTTGATAATAAGGGATAACAACAGAATAATATGAACTTGAAGAATGTAACTGGTATAAACTTAAAAATGTAGGGGAAAATGTCAATCTTCCTTAAAAAAGAAATCGCTTTGATTCTATTTTATAAAAAGGAATAATGACCATTTGTATAAATTATTTCTCTTTTTTATCCCTTTGAGTTTAAATTTTTAAATACCCATTACATCCTTTATTTATAATGTTAACGAACTTTAATGTTAATTGAAAAAATATGACCTTTCAACCTACAAATTAATCTTACATTTTAACAAAAGAACACATCATATTAGACTGACAGTTCTAATCATCACTTGACGAGAAAACCTTTTAAAAAAATAAAATAAAAATAACTGACAGTAAAAATATACAAAAATTAGGTTTTTTGTTATACAAAGCTGATCATGTCTTAATGATAATAACATTCGAACAAGTGAGATAACAATCGTACTATCTCGAATAATATCTAAATGGATATTATCTCGTCAGTCCAAATATTATTCGATCAAGATGGTTTATATGTGTACAATTTTATTTTGTTATAATTTTAACTTTGAAATGTAATGAATAATTAAAAATTAAAAGTAAAACAAAATAAATAAATAAATATATATATATATATTAAAAACCAAAGGGCCCAGGAATCAAATGGTCTGAAAACTGTCAACATGCTTTAATTTTGGGTCAGAATTGAATTAGAATGCGAAAATTGAACCCCACCAAACTGTCTCTTTGTTGAGATTTTATTGCCTTTAAATGCAATCAATTAATGCACTAAAAAGTATTATAAGAAAACTATTTTTTAGTATCTTCAAAAGTCGGCATTAAAAGTTTTCGTCGAAATATTACAATGCAGAAAATAGATATTAAAAATTTATCGCGGAAAGATTTTAACGTCGATATATTTATTATCAATGTTAAATGTAGACATTAGTTGACGACGTTAAATTTATTCAAAATTATTAATAAAATAAAATATTATTAAAATATATATATAATTATCAATAATTACATTTAACATAATATTTTTCAATATTATTCTGAATATTATTATTTATAATGATATATTATTAATAAGTAACTATTATTATTATTATTATTATTATTATTATTATTATTATTATTATTATTTTTATTATTATTCTTATAGTATTCTGAATATTATTATTTATAATTAATATATTATTAATACATAATAATAATAATCAGTCATTATTATTATTATTATAGTACTTTGAATATTATTATTTATAATTAATATATTATTGTTATTATTATTATTATTATTATTATTATTCGGAGTATTTGTAATACATTAAGCATCGCTAACTCAATGGGCGACACTAATTAAGTTTGACGCTAATTTTTTATGATCCTTTATATTTAGCGTCGACGCTAAAAATCTTCATTATTTTACGTCGGAAATATGTTGACGATGTTAAATATTGTAATTTTAACGTCGTCTTTCCTGTCGACGCTAAACTATATATTTAAAGACGATTTACTTGGAAATGCTAAATCTTTAAATGTTAAAAATCATTTTTCTTGTAGGAAAGGAAAACTGCAACATACCTTAAGCGGAAGCACATATCTAATAGCCATGTGTCTATCAAATTTTTCCTGTGCGTCCAAAATTGTACACTTTTTTTTTTTTTTTTGAAACATGGAAATCCCGCCACCAAACCACCCATTCTGGGCCGCGGCGCAGGTAAAACCACCGGTTGTTCCAGGTTCTTACAAAAAGTGCACTCCCTGAATTCGAACCCAGAACCTCAAGGTGAGATCCTGGACCCTACACCACCAAGCCACACCTCTTGGGATCCAAAATTGTACACTTGCTAAGTGCTAACTGTAATCTGCTTTCCATTTTTATCGACATATGGATTTTTAGTTAAATAGCGGAACAAAAACTCGTGAAGATTTGAGATTTTCATAGGGTTTCTCATAGATGAGCCAACATGATAAATTATTTCAGAAGATTGGTTGGCATTTGCAATCATTGCCATGGTCAATGAATTCACCACCATGTCCGCTGGTATCTGTATTATTTTATAGTAAAATGTCTATTTTATAAAAATAAATTAGTAAAATATTATATGTACCAATTTATTATTTTTTTAATTTTTGAGTAGTGAAATGATGTAATAATCTTTAAAAAAAAAACTTGTGTTGTTTATCAAAATTAACAGTACTTTATTTAATATTTCAAAATTAAGAGCCAATTGGCGTGTAGCCCATTGTTGAGAGACATGAGTTCGAGTCTGATAAACATGAAAAATGTACACTTAATAAAAGAGAAATTAATCATTTTACACTTATAATTTCATTAATCTCCTTAATTTAGCACATTTGTAAAATAATAATTAAATTAATGTTTTATATATTTTTATTGTGATTTTTATTTCTTATGCAGGTGAAATAATACTTTGAATGTATAATTAGAAAAATGAACATGACATTTGGATTTTGAAGGCCAAAAATTTAAAAGGGCATTTTAACAGTGTACAATTTCGGAAATTCTAACTTGCGCAATTTTCGTAATTTGGCTATAATTGTTTACTCCAATAGGAGATTTCAGTTTCAGATGAAAGAAGATTCAAATATTTACAACTTTTCTATTTATACGATTTTCTAGTTCTGAGGTTTTCAAGACCGAAATTAACAAAAAATTCAAAGTGTGTTATATGTAATTATTAAAAAAAAAAAATATGGTGGAGGGTTGTCATCCACCTTGGCCCCTCCACATGCAATTATCTTTAACAATTACAATTTGCAATTGTTCTCATTTCTCATATTTTCTTTTGATGATTCTCTTGAAAACTTGGAAGAGAGTGCCTTGTGTATTTTATTTTTTAAGCTTTATTGTAATTTCTTTTTCTTGTAATAATAAAATTATGCATGTTTTTATTTAAATCATGGGTAGTTAATTTCGTCCTACTGGGGTAAAGGGTGAAACTCTTAATATGATAATATATATTAATCTTATTTATATTATAATATATGAATTGTAATCTAATTATTAATATTTAATTTAAATCTGGATTAATTATTGACAAACTTTGTTACTACCTATATGGTTGGTTTTATTTATTTTCCATAATTGAGTACCTAACTGGACTTGTTATAGACAAATGTTATCACCGCCTTTATGATTGGTTTTATTTATTTTGGCATAATTAATTCCTGAAATAAATTAAATGGGTAATAATGACAATTTATATATTATAAAAAGTAAGATTTTTAAATTTGAAATATTAAAAGTGGATCCTCTACCCCAAATATTTTATTTTATTGTTGCAGTCCAATTTAAAAATTGTCAATCATTTCAAATAATTCAGTCTTTATTTTCACTCAAATTATTATTTTATTTTACTAAATCTATTCCCTGTGGATCGACCCCGGACTTACCGGGTTATTTTATTACCTCGACACTCTTATACTTACGAGTAAAGAATCACTTTATGAGTGTGTCAAGTTTTTGGCGCCGTTGACGGGGAATATAATTTAGTAGATAGAATAATAATTTAACATCCTTGCATTTTTTCTTTTCTTTTCTTTTATTTTCTTTTTATTTTGTATTTCTTTTATTTTCTTTTTTTTAATATTTTTTGCATCTCATTTTTTTTTCTTTGCATTTGTGTAGATCCAATATGTCCAGATTGATCCTAAATGAATTCTGAACCCAGACAACCCACATATAGACAAACCCTGTACTTGATTCTTCAAGGTTACAGGAGACAGAAAACTCAATTAAAATAGAGCTTGTATTTTACCAAAGAATTTCTTGAACCATCCTCATTTAGAGATTCTTCCATGATTTTTTGTAAGAACCTAATTCGAGAAATTAAGATAGCTGAACGAGAAATTCAATTGAGATTTGAATTGACAAGAATCAGATGACGTTTTTATGAAATAATCATACATTTTTTTTCTTTTGTCATTTATTTTTTTATTTTTTTATTTCACTTGTTTATTTTTTTTTTCTTTTTGTAAGTATTGCATTTGCATATTTAAATTTTAGCATATAATCTGCATTTAAGTTGCATGAGTCATTGGTCTCGATCAACTAGCGGTAGATTAAATAAAGAATCTTCATCACCTTCATCGTCAGTCAAAATGGCCGATAATCGAAATGAAAACCCATATGGCCGAGATGAAAAATCCAGTTGATCAAGTAGAACATAATTCTAAAGAACTGAGGGAGATGATGATTGAGATCGGGGATCCTGGGATAGTCCACATAAACGGTTGGCAAAAATTTTAAAAAAAAATTCAACTTTCAAATGTATAATATGATTTTTTTTTTTTAATCATTTTATTGGAATGATCACATTTTTAAGAATCCACCTAATACCACAAAACTCAGGGCAAGCAACTCAAGGCCGCCTCTAGATTGAGTGATCATACCTCATCATGCATGTAATGGATCCAGCAACCATCTCATCAAAATCACTAAAATGTCCTGCTACCAACTGCATGGCCCCCTTGAAGACTAATTGAAGAAGAAGCCAAGCCAACTTTAGGTGGAGCTTGACTTCTTCATGCATGAAACCAAAATACTTTTGGTGGAAAGCTTCCATCACCATGAATCAAGGAGTGATGAGTGGCAGAAAATCAGGGGAGAATAGTAACCATTTTTGTCATCGTCAGTCAAAATGGCCGATAATCGAAATGAAAACCCATATGGCCGAGATGAAAAATCCAGTTGATCAAGTAGAACATAATTCTAAAGAACTGAGGGAGATGATGATTGAGATCGGGGATCCTGGGATAGTCCACATAAACGGTTGACAAAAATTTTAAAATTTAACTCAAAATTAAGACCTTAAAATTTAAAAAAAAATCAACTTTCAAATGTATAATATGATTTTTTTTTTAATCATTTTATTGGAATGATCACATTTTTAAGAATCCACCTAATACCACAAAACTCAGGGCAAGCAACTCAAGGCCGCCTCTAGATTGAGTGATCATACCTCATCATGCATGTAATGGATCCAACAACCATCTCATCAAAATCACTGAAATGTCCTGCTACCAACTGCATGGCCCCCTTGAAGATTAATTGAAGAAGAAGCCAAGCCAACTTTAGGTGGAGCTTGACTTCTTCATGCATGAAACCAAAATACTTTTGGTGGAAAGCTTCCATCACCATGAATCAAGGAGTGATGAGTGGCAGAAAATCAGGGGAGAATAGTAACCATTTTGTGCTATAAATACTGAACCTTGTTTTAGGTTCAAGGCATCCCAGTGAGTGTGTATACATAGAGAGAAAGTGAGGTTTTTTTTTGTATTAAGTTTCATTTTGTAAACTTGTAGTTTCTATTCTTGCAAGTAATAGAACGATTCGGTTTTTCCTCAAATACTCTCTAAAGTGATCAGTGAATCACAACAAGTGGTATCAGAGAGCTTCGGTTCTTCTTTGGGGTCGTAAAATTGAAAAACAGAGCTTTCATTCGGAAAATCGGTTCCGACGAAAGTTGTCAAAAATCAAATTTGAGGGTAACATCAGCTAGTTCAAGTCGAGACGAGCTTGGTGGTATTTTCCGGAGACCGATCCGACAACCAGAGACGCCGCACGCGCCTGCACGCGCCGGTGCGTCACGCCTACTCTCGGCCACGCGCTCCATGAGCTTTCAGAGGTTGAAGACGAGCCACGTCAGCTTCCACGTCAGCGTCCAGTCAGCGCCACGCAATCTGCCACGTCAGCGCACCTACCACGTCAGCTTGCCACGTCAGCTGCCACATGTCAGACACATCAGAAAACCGGCCCACTTTGTCATGTCAGTACTACCACGCCAGGAGACTGGTAAATTTCATTTAGCCCCCTAAATTTTGGAAATTTACAATTTTACCCCAGAACTTTTAGGAATTTACAAATCAGCCCATGTGTCGGATTTAGACCAACAAAGTGTCTATTCCACTATTTTGGACCGTTCCGGATGCAACGGTGACCTCCGATTTGTGAAATTCAGCCCCAATTTTAACATATTTTCATTTTAAACTTTAAAACTTAAAATGGAAATGGAAGATTCATCTTCTGGTGCAATGATTAAACTGGCTGCAACTAATTACTCCATCTGGAGACCTCGGATGATAGATTTTTTGCATTGCAAAGATTTTTTTGATATCATCGAGATGAATGGAGTGAAACGAGAATCTATTAAAGATTATGATTGTAACAAATTCAATAATAGAACTCTGGGTCAGATTAGGCAGTGGATCGACCATAATGTCTTCCACCACGTAACACATGATACAAATGCTTATGAAATGTGGAGGAAATTGGAAGACATGTTCCAGGCCAAAACAACTCGGAATAAACCTTAATCATGAGGTGTTTGGTGAACTTGAAGCTACGGAGTGGAACTTCCGTTGCAGAACGCACCAATGAATTCCAGAGCCTAGTGAACCAGTTGTCTGCAGTAGACATGCAACTGGCAGACGAAGTTCAAGCCCTCTTGCTACTCAGTTCTCTTCCTGATAGCTGGGAGACTCTGGTGGTTACTCTCAGCAACTTAGCTCCAATAGGCAACCTTACCATGCCTATGGTAAAAGACGCCCTGTCAAATGAAGAAGCCAGAAGAAAAAACGTGAGCTCATATCAAACAGAAGCCCTTGTCTCAGAGCAATGAGGAAGACAACAGGAGAAAAATCAAGGTGGGAGGAGAGGCAGAAGCAAAAGCAGAGGCAAATCCAAGGACGGGAAAAAGACATACAAGTGCTTCCACTATGGCATAGAAGGCCACTTGAAGAAAAATTATCGGAAACTGCAACGGGAGCAGGGACAAAGCAATAACCAGCCGAAGAAGAATGATGCAGAGACACTAGTAGTTACCACAATAGATGTAGTTATATGCTCCGGCCAGGAAGAAGCACGCATTCACACCGCAACTCAGGATGTCGAGTGGGTGGTAGATACTGCAGCATCCTACCATGTCACTATTCATAGGGATTTCTTCGCAACATACAAAGCATGAGACTTTGGAGCAATGAAGATGGGGAATACTAGTTCTTCTCAGATAATGGGAATTGGTGAAATACAGTTGCGGACAAACGCATGGTATACGATAACCCTGAAGGAGGTCAGACATGTTCTAGAACTTCGGTTCAACTTACTCTCGGGGGTAGCCTTTGACAAACAGGGCTATGCTAGCCACTTCAGCAATGGCACTTAGAAGATGATAAAATGTGCCATGGTCATCGCCCGAGGACACATCTGTGGAACCTTATACAAGACTCATGTGAAGATATGTGCAGAAAGCCTTAATGTAGCTGAACCGGAGGCTTCTCAGAATCTGTGGCACTAGAGACTCGGTCACATGAGTGAAATGGAGTTGTCTACCTTGACAAAGAAGGATCTAATCACTGTCTCCAAAAATGCTGCTCTAGATCCTTGCAATCACTGTCTATTCAGTAAGCAACATAGAGTCTCTTTCAATATCTCTTTTACAAGAAAATCAGAGTTACTCAGTCTGGTGTACTCTGATGTATGTGGTCCCTTGGAGGTAAATTCACTAGGCGGTAATAAATATTTTCCGACTTTCATTGACGATGCTTCTCGAAAAATATGGGTGTATTTTCTGAAATCAAAGGATCAGGTCCTGAATTATTTCAAACTGTTTCATGCCATGATTGATCGTGAAACATGGAAGAAACTGAAGTGCCTTCGCACAGACAATGGAGGCGAATACACTTCCAGAGAGTTTGATGCCTACTGCGAAAACCACGGCATTCGACACGAGAGGACTGTTCCACGCACCCCACAACACAATGGTGTCGCTGAAAGGATGAACTGCACCATTATGGAGAAAGTCAGAAGCATGATCAGCATGGCTAAGCTGCCAAAGCCATTCTAGGGAGAAACTGTTCGTGCCGCCTGCTACCTGATCAACATATCACCATCTGTACCATTGAACTTTGAGATTCCAGAGAAAGTGTGGTCTGATAAGAATCCCTCATATTCTCACCTCAGAATATTTGGATGTTTAGCCTTTGCACACGTATCCAAGGAGCTCGGGCAGAAGCTCGATGCAAAGACTACTCCATGCATATTCATAGGCTATGGAGACGAGGAATTTTTATGCAGGCTATGGGACCCGAAGGAAAGAAATGTTATCAGAAGTAGGGATGTAGTGTTTCTCGAAGACCATACAATAGAAGACATTGAAAAGCCCAAGATGTCTTCTAAATCCAGTGCCGACAATACCGATGCAAATCCAGACACAGCCACAACACCAACACCAATGGCCACAGATGATGATGGGGTGCAAGACATACCAGAAGCAGAACTAAAGGAGGAAAGAGGTATTGAGCAGGCGGAGCTGCAGTCTGCTCCATCAGAGGCTTCATGATCATCCACAGATCCGGATGACAACAGATAGCCAGAACCTCCAGTACGAAGATCTGAGAGAGGCCGGATTCCATCAGCCAGATACTCAGGATCAGAATATATTCTACTTACTGACGAGGGGGAGCCAGAAACTTTCAATGAAACTGTATCTCATAAAGGCAAAGACAAATGGCTGCACGCAATGCATGATGAAATGGAATCTCTGCAGAAATACAACATTTATGAGATAGTCAAGCTCCCACATGGAATGAAGGCACTGAAGTACAAATGGGTGTTCAAGCTCAAGAAAGATGGCAGTGGAAAAGTGGTGAAACACAAAGCTCGACTAGTAGTCAAAGGATTCCTATAGAAAAAAGAAATTGACTTTGATGAGATATTTTCACCAGTGGTAAAAATGGCTTCAATCCGAGTCATCCTATGATTGTTAGCCAGATTGAACTTGGAGCTTGAATAGATGGATGTAAAAACAATATTTTTTCATGGTGATCTGAATGAAGAAATCTACATGGAGCAACCAGAAGGATTCAAGGTTCCAGGAAAAGAAAACATTATTTGCAAGCTGAAAAAGAGCTTGTACGGGCTCAAGCAAGCACCGAGGCAGTGGTACAAGAAGTTTGACTCATTCATGGTGGGTCAAGGATATAAAAGAACTGCAGCAGACCAATGTGTATACATTCAGAGGTTTCCAGATGGAAATTTCATTGCTCTTCTACTGTATGTAGATGACAGGTTGATTGTTGGACAAGAAGCAGCGAAGATTAACCAGCTGAAGAAGGAACTCTCCAAGTCTTTCGACATGAAAGACTTAGGACCAGCTCAGCAGATTTTGGGAATGAAGATTGTTCGTGATAGACAGAACAAGAAGTTATGGCTTTCACAAGAGAGGTATATTTAACGGATAATCAAGAGGTTCGATATACAGAAAGCCAAACCATTCAGCGTTCATCTAGCGCACCATTTCAAATTGAGCAAGAGTTCATGCCCCTCATCCAAGAAAGAGATAGAGGAAATGTCAGCAATACCATATTCTTCAGCTGTTGGAAGTCTGATATATGCAATGGTTTGTACCAGGCCAGATATTGCACACGCAGTGGGTGTAGTGAGCTGTTTTCTCTCTAACCCTGGAAAGCAACACTGGAAGGCAGTCAAATGGATTCTCAGGTACCTCAAGGGTACATCGAAGTTTCTTCTGTGTTACGGGGGAGCTGATCCGATCTTGGAAGGCTATACAGATTCAGATATGGCAAGAGATCTTGATAGTAGGAAATCTACATCATGATTCATCTACATTTTTGCAGGGGGAGCTGTGTCATGGCAGTCAAGATTGCATAGGTGTATTGCATTATCCACAACAGAAGCTGAGTACATCGCTATAGCTGAGGCAGGAAAGGAAATGTTGTGGCTAAAGCGTTTTCTCCAAGAGTTAGGGATCAAGCAGACAGATTACAAGATACATTGTGACAGTCATAGTGCTCTGGACTTGAGCAAAAACTCAATGTATCATTCTCGGACAAAACACATTGATATTCGCTATCATTGGATACGTGGGGTGATGGATCAACAACTGCTGAGACTAGTGAAGATCCATACAGATGAGAATCCAGCCGACATGTTAACAAAGGTGGTTACTGGGGACAAGCTAGAGTTGTGCAGAGACATAGCTGGGATAGCTGCAAATGATGATTGTTTCGGATGCAGCTGGAGGGGGAAAATTGTAATGGATCCTGCAAGCATCTCATCAAAACCACTGAAATGTCCTGCTACCAACTGCATGGCCTTCTTAAAGACTAATTGAAGAAGAAGCCAAGCCAACTTTAGGTGGAGCTTGACTTCTTCATGCATGAAACCAAAATACTTTTGGTGGAAGGTTTCCATCACCATGAATCAATGAGTGATGAGTGGCAGAAAATCAGGGGAGAATAGTAACTATTTTGTGCTATAAATACTGAGCCTTATTTTAGGTTCAAGGCATCCCATAGAGTGTGTATACATAGAGAGAAAGTGAGGTTTTTTTTGTATTAAGTTTCATTTTGTAAACTTGTAGTTTCTATTCTTGAAAGTAATAAAACGATTTGGTTTTTCATCAAACTCTCTAAAGTGATCAGTGAATCACAACAATGCATTCGTTTTGTCGCATACATTGTATTTTATGCTCTTATAAGTAGATATATCTTTTTCACATTTGGTTGAATCCTCAGAATCTTCTCCACAAAAACTATAATATATTACATATACACAATCAATATGAAGCAATGATTTAGAGATACAGAAAAGGGAAAAAAAATTAAAAAAATAAAAAAAATAAAAGGAGAAAGCAACATGAGAAATTACTTTTTGCTAAAAACCCAGTAGCACCAGTGACTAAAATGGTCTTTTCGTTCATAAACTGTAGAACCCTAAATGACTCCATTAGCGAATGATGTATGAAGACAAGAAGTGGGAAAAAGTAAGTAAAATAGCGAGAAGAGAAGAAACTAATACTTAATGATACGAGTGTAGTAGAGAAATACTGCTATCTTGATATATATAATAAGTTGGAAGGAAATAACCAAAATTCCTTCATGTTTAGTGAAATTAATAATGCTTCTCATATTTTAAAATTCACCAAAACTTGGTTGATGGGACATTTTACACAAATTTTTTAAGTAAATAAAATTCTCAATTAACCGAATATTATTAACACCAAAGGAGTTTAATGGAATTTAACACAAATCGAAGAAATAGTTAATTCGTCAAATAAGAGAGTTTTATCATTTTCTTCAAGTTTGAATTGTTTATGTGCTTGTGTAAAAAAATTAATATATATAGTGCTCGAATGTAATTTCTCAACATTATACACTTTAAACAGTCCCATTTATTTTAACATAATGTTTCCTGTTAATGTTTCAACAACCACAACATAATGAAATATTAAAATCTTCTAAGCGCCATCGCACTTGATTAAGGATTTTATTGATGCAACACTCATAATTTCGACGCACTCGTAAAGTTACACATAAATATGTTGAAACAAAATGGATGTGAAGATGGAGCTCAGCCAAAATATCATTTGTGAAGCCTTATAATTTAGGACTCTCAATATAAGTGAATTGTTAATTCAAGTATTTTAAGCTCACAAGACTCATACATATTCATATAAATGCATTAGGGTTAAGTACATAAATATTTTCAATCTTCAAATCATATGATTACTTACCCAATTCATCACCCTCTTGGGTATAGTTGCTATTGTTTATGTGCTTTGACACGCTTAAAAAGTGATTTTTTACTCCCAAGTATAAGATTGTCGAAGTAATAAAATAACCCAGTAAGATCGGGGTCGATCCACATGGAATAGATTTAGTAAAATAAAATAATAATTTGAGTGAAAAATAAAAATGTTGGATTGTTAGAAGTGATTGGAAATTTTAATTTAAACTGCAATAATAAAATAAAATGCTGGGGTTAGGAGATCCACTTTTAATATTTCAAATTTAGAAATCTCACTTTTTATAATATGTAAATTGTCATTATTACCCAATTAATTATTTCAGGAATTAATTATGTAAAAATAAATAAAACTAGCCATAAAAGCGGTGATAACTTTTGTCTATTACAAGTCCAGTTAGGTACTCAATTATGTCAAATAAATAAAACCAGCCATATATGCGGTAACAAAGTTTGTCAATAATTAATCCATAATTAAATTAAATGTTAATCATTAGATTACAATTTATATATTATAATATAAATGAGATAAATCTAAAATTTCATATTATAAGCTTCACCTTTTTCCCAGCAAAAAGAAATTAGCTACTCATAATTTGAATAAGAAAACACATAATTTTATTACTAAAAAAAAAGTTACAAGAAAAAGCTTACAAAAATAAAACACATAAAAGCTGGATCCATTCACAAATTTTCAAAATGAAATCGTTTGAAGGAAGCTGAAAAAATGAGGTGCTGAGCTCCTCAATTTATATGCGAGATGCTCAGCACCTCAATCAAAATTTTCAAAACTTAATTAAAGCTCTTTTGTTTTTTTCTTATCACTTGCCAACTGTTGGACAATTATGACCAATAGCATCACTATTTGTACAGAACATGGTGTTGTTGTACAAATTAACTATGTGACAAAGGAAATTGCTCTTTTATCATTTGTAATTGGATTACTGGGATATATAAATGATAAAAGTCCATATGATTAGTTCCGGATTAATAAGATATGAGACATTATTAATCCACTAAGGTTTAATCATTAAAACATCCCTAGTCGTAGTATTATCGAGATTGGACATCGATAATGCGGAATAGACTAGTATTGCACTTGTGCGTGTTATGGGAGCATAATGGCATAGTTCTCATATATTTAAGTATTGGATACTTATGCAAGTGTGATAGGAGGTTGTGTTTACCGATGGTACGGAAACAGCTTCGCTCTGGATAGACCCCTCAGAATTCCATTGGTAGTATGACTATGTGTCTATGGAAGTCCGAATCATGGTAGGTGAATTTGGTCTTAACTTGAGACTTACATCGCTAATACTTGCGACAATCAATATACTTTGGTTTTGGTCGTCCAGGGCTTTAACAGGTTTTGTGTACGCCTCTTCTGGGTATATTGAGAATCGTAGTGTATTGGGTGTGATGTCAAGATAGAAGTATCACTCCAGTCATATGGAGATGATGATCACGTATGATACGGAACTGGTGCTCTTATATGCTGCAGCTATCGGGATAATATGACTAGGTCATGTTTATCGATTATAGAGACTAGTTACCAGAGATCCGATATGTGCTTCGTATGGGGCAGACACAATTCCAGCCCAGGCCTAGCAAGTGACATCCGATACTGGATCGCAATACGCAATACTATGTATACTACGCCTGATATAGATTACATATTCCTTAAGAATATTTCTGGAGAATTGGGTAGGCACGGTGCTTTGCTAGAAGCCAACCATGTCTTGTAAATCGGTGTAAAAATGTAGTACTAGGTACGTACGTGTTCGGATAGTCCGACGACCGATTTACTGCCAACATATCCAGGGATCTCATGGGTCGCTTCCCGAAGATTCACCGATGACGTATGACTCGCACATAATTAATCTGGGATTAATTATTAGAGAGAGAAAATTAATCTAGGATTAATTACGGAGATATTTTATCTGGGATAAAATATATTTAAAGAGAGATAACGATTAATTTGGAATTAATCGATAAAATAATATATTCGATATATTATACGAAATTAGATTTCGACGCGGAATTAAAATTAGATTTTAATTCGGGGGAACGAGTTAATTTAGAATTAATTCGCTAGCGACGTGAATAGTAATTTTGCTAGGCATAATTATTTAATTAAATTTGATTTAATTACGTCGAAACGGAAAATTCATTAATTCAGAATTAGCGAACCCGAGCCCGGGAGTGTTTGTGGGCCCACTCGGATTTCGAATCAAGTGGGGCCCACAAGTCACATCACGCGTCACATCATTAGTCATTCTTGTGATGGAAGTCACATCAACTTGAGTGATGGTGATGCTTATCACTTTTTTTGATTGATGGGGGGTGGTTGAAGACTTTAAAGTCTTGTACCAAAATTTTGAATTTTGAAAAATGGTAATTGATTTTGGTATTTGATTTTTGAAATCAAAAACCAAATACACAACACACATTTTTTCTCTTTCCCTCTCATCTCTCCATTCACGGTTTAGAAGCCATTCTCTTCAAAATTTCTCTCATGGCCGAGAGATAGAAGAAGAAATGGAAAGAATTTGTGGCAAATTTATTCCAAGGCTGCACAACTAAAGAGGTCTTACGAAGGTGTTAGGGAAACCCATTCATGAGCATGGAATCCATTATCAAAGCTTGGAGCTTGAAGACAACTCAATGAGGATAACCAAGGGCTTGGCCGAATTCCATGGAGCAAAGAAATTTTTGTGTTCGTCGCATCCAAAAATCGATCAAAGTGAGTATTTCGCTACTTTACTTTGTTATATTCGCATTTTTCATCACTTAATTAGATCTTGGTTTGACATAGAAAACCCAACAATGGTATCAAGAGCCTTGATTAGCATGAAATTGGAATTATGGTAAAATTTGGATAAAATTGATTTGAGCATGATTTGATAAATTGATTGATTGAGTATGCTTGAATGATGATAACTTAGATTTTATGCATGATCAATTTGATGAAATATGAATTGATTAATTTTTCCTCCCCAATTTTTTGGCTTGGCCGAAAATGTAGTATGCCCTAAGGTCATGGTCATTTTGTTTTTGATCATTGGATGAGTTGAAAGACTTGGGATAAATTGATTAGGATTTAATTGGATTAAAATCGAAATCGGATTTAAAATCCCTCTAATTGCCGTGAGCTTCAAAGCATGAATGTGATTGATTTTGCTTCAATTATGTTGGACATGAATTGATAATATGATAGGCATGCTTAATTAGTGTAATTGCTATTTTGAAATGTTAATTTGACTAATTAATTATGGCTAATCCACTTTAGTTAATAAATTGTGAAATTTGGAATTTTGGAATTTAATTAGTTGGGCTAAATTTGGAATTGGGCTAATAAAGTTGTATTTGGGCTTAATGGACTTGGTTGGGCAAGTGGTGGTAGGTTAATGGTTGGATCCAATTGGGCCTAAAACCATTTCCATAAAGTCCGAATATAATAAAATGGGCCTTTAAAATTTTTAATTGGGCTTAAATTGATTTTGGCAAAGGGTGATCCTTATTGGGGTGGTTGCCAAAGTCCATACCTTATAAATTAATTGAAAGCCCATGGACTTTAATTAAATTGACATTGGATGTTAATTGGGCTTTGAGGACCCGTTAAGATTAGATTTAGAATCTAAGTCGCAAAGGCTCGTTAATAAAGTGTAATTATTTAATTTGGAATTAAAGAAAGAATTAGTTGGATACAAATTAAATGGATTTAATATTGTAGTTTGATGATAATTCAAGAATTCGTACTTTGAGTACTTATTCTTAAAACGAGTTGGACGCTCGCGCAAATCAAATCGTTATTTGAACATCAGATGGTCATTTAATTTCAGATTAATTAATGGGATTAGATTGATTGATAACATGCTTTGTGTGAATCATGGATGTGATGTATGAATATGTATATCCGATGGATATTAGATGGTGATGGCGATTTGGAAATTATTGAAATAATTTAGAATTTATTAAATTAGACCTGCGTTGTCTAGCCTATTACCTCTTGATTTTTGTATTTCTCTTCTCACCTATTCCCGTCAATGTAAATGAGGTTTCTTTAGAAGTGTTATGTAATTGGGCAGAAGTAAGATTTGTGCTAGCGTAGAGGAGAGGGAGAGAGGAGAGAGAGATTTTGTTCTAGGAAACAAAAGGTTTAAATATCCATCCGCATATCATTATTAATTTATTTTACCGCGCCTTATTATGCTTTTAGAATGCATGTTTAAGGGTGTATGATGAGACCTAATCAAAGATAATTAATTGGTTGCTAATTACGTGAAAAACCCTCAACAAAATTAAGCGTTTTTCCTTCCATTGAATGATTCATTCTCAGAGATCCAGATTGGCACTGGTCAAGACCTTTGTCAATCGCGGATGTGTTTGAATCATGAAGGCTTTGTTCCATATCGCATGTCTTGTCCAAGTTGTGATTTGTTGGCCAAAGTCAAGATCATTTCTTGTCCATCGACACGATTACGAAGCTTTCCATGTCAATGGGTCCCGCTTAACTGGAATCATTAAGTTTGTTGTGCAAAGCCAATGCTTAGTTGATTCAGAGGAAAAAGGTTAGGGAATATATCAGATATATTGGCATATATTAGATATATGTTTCGGACTTGGATGTCCACCTACTGGATCTAGGAATTGGATGAGATCCAATTGATCTTAGAGATCTACCTAGTTAAATATCATAAAGCTTGTTGGCCAAAGTCAAGGTTGTGTGTGTTATTAACGGGATCTTAGCCCACTAGGAAACCAGGTTTCCCGAGAGTACTCAACAGAGGGTTAGAGGCTCGCCGAAAAAATAGTGGGAGGTAAGTATTAAATTTGTAATTTCGTTTAGATATACTTGCCAATATGCACTCATTTCAATTTTTTGTCATTAATTTAAAATATATATTAGTGGGACTAATATTTAATTGTTGTTTTAAATTAAACAGTTGGACTGTATTCAAACTACTTCAATTATAGTTGATATATAATTGGATTATAGTAATCAATATATTTGAATTTAAACCAATTTAATTATAGTTGATTATATAGTTAGACTATAGTAATCATTATATTTAATTGTACCCGAAATCGTTGATTGGATAGTTGGACTATAGCAATCAAGATAACTGAAAGATTACGTTTAAAACATAATCCTAGGAGAAAAATGTCTTTAAGCGACTTTAATTTTTAAATTGGGAATTGAACCTCAGGATAGTCCTGGGAATTGAGAAGTTATTCTAATGATAGAATTACATCTCGGGCCTAAGCCCGGAGTTGAGCAAATAGTAGAACATGATCTTTGGAAGATTCATGTGATTTTAACTTTAGTGCTCAAATCATTTATGCTTATGCAATGACTCTTTAATTCCGTCGTCAAAATTAAGGATTATATCTTTGTACCATGATGTGAAATTAAAGATCTTCATAGATTTATTCTTAAATCTTAGAAGTACAATTGCAAGAGAAGCTCTTTAGCTCGTGTATGTCAGAGGGTACATCTGTCGAAACTAGGTGTCGTAGATGATTTCTGACATCGATCAGCTACGTTAGATGGGCATTACCTACGAGGCCGAGACTACCAAAGATTTGATCTTATAGTCTCTACCCGAAAGCTGGGACATGTTCATTATGAACCAAGAGTAAACTCTTGGAGAGTTGATGGCTATGCTCTAGGAGGCACAGCCAAAGCTTCTAAAATGAGCAAAGGCAAAATCATCACAGTGTTCTTGGAAGACAAATGACATATCCCAAGATGTCTGCCTAAACTGTGGCAAACGGGGTCACTAGAAACGTGATTGTCGTATGGACAAGGAAGACATGAAGGAAGAGAAGGCGGGGCAAGGCTTCGACTTCAAGTATGTTTGTCATAAACATGTTCGCTATTAGTTTCAAAATTGGATTTTTGATACTAGATGTGGTACATAAGATATGTACTGATGTGCGGAATCTGCTGATTAGCAGGATACTGACTTCATTTGAGATTGATCTACGAATCGAAAACGGGACGAAAGTCGCTGTTTTAACCGTAGAAACCTAAGTTTAGGAACTACCCTTCGGGTGTGTACTTAAATTAGGAAACTGTTATAATGTACCTAGTTTGACTAGAAATATTATCTCTATATCAGAGTATAACTCGTTGCCAGTATACCTTTATATTCTAGAACACTAAATGTTTTTATTTTATAAAGATGATGTTGAGATAAGCACATTAGATGTGAATAACAGTATTTATATTTTGAATATAAATGAATCTCAAACATTTGACATGACAAACAAATAGCTCAAACTGAATTAATCAGAAGAGACTTATTTGTGGCATTGTTGTCTGGGACATATTAAACAAGACTCGTATATCCACACTTTTGAAGAGTGGATACTAGGACAAATTTGATTTTATTCAAATGATGTCTACGAATCTAGTTTATTGGGCAAAGTGCCTAAAAACACATTTTACTTGGTAAAAGTGCAAGTGCCACCGATCTGTTAGCCATCGTTCATAGTGACATAAGTGGGCCCATGTCTAGCCAGGCTAGAAGTGGATATGAATGCTTCGTAACCTTTACGGATGTGGCATCGCGTTATGGTTATGTGTTTCTTTTGAAACACAAATCGGAAACTTTTGATAAATTCAAAGAGTTTCGACACGAAGTAGACAGACAGATCGGCTAAAGTATTAAAACTATCACGGTTAGACCATGATGGAAATACTTAAGCAATAAGTTTCTCGAATATTTGAAAGAGTATAGTATTCTTTCATAATGGACTCCTCCCGGAACACCTCAATATGACAGTGTGTCTGAACAGAGAAATCGAATTTTGTTGGACATGATAAGGTTAATCATGAGTCGCTCTGAGCTACCATTTTCCTTCAAGGGATACGCATTAAATAGTGCAACATATTTTGAATAAGGTTCCATAAAATCTGTTTGACAGACTTCATATTAGATATTGAACAGGAAAGAAACCGGGTTTTCTCATTCCTGATGATTTGGGAATGCTAGGCATATGTTTGGATGATACCAAACTAGAACCTATATCGGATAAGTGCCTAATTTGTAGGTTATCCTAAGAAAACCAAAGTATAGTACTTATACAACTCACAAGAGAACAATGTAATTGTTGCTCGCCATGCGGTTTTTCTAAGAGGAATACCTATATGCAGTGGTAAGTGGGAGGAAAGTAAAACTCGATGAAAATCGAAGTAATATTGTTCCAGGCACCGATTCCTTAATGGAACACAAACAGTTCATCAGGGATGAAACTGTACCACAATCTTCGAATACACAAGAACCACGTAAGTCGGAGAGAGTCAGAAAACAACCTGGGAGGTATGGGTTTCTGATCTCACCTCATGAAGATGTCAATCTTATTGAGGAATACGAACCGGCTACGTATGAGGAAGTGATACAAGGTATCGACTCCCTATTATGGCAAAGTGCCATGATGTCCGAAATGGATTCCATGTATACCAACTAAGTTTGAACTGGTGGTATTGTACCAGAAGGCATTGTGCCTATTGGTACAATATGGGTCTTCAAGGAAGACATACATGGATGGTAACATACCAATGTACAAAGCTAGCCTGTAGTGAAAAAGGTATCGTTATCAATATAGTGTCGATTACGACGAAACCTTTTACTAGTTGCCATGGTAAATCCATTTGGATAATGCTTGCTAATGCTGCATGTTTCATTCATGAAATATGGCATCTGAACGTCAAAATCGTTTTCCTTAAACGGAAATCTTTTGGAGGATGTTTACAACATCCTGGTGGTTTTGTCGTACCAAAATGAGCAAACAAGGTTTGCAAGTTAATTCAATCCATTTATGGATTGAAACAAGCATTGCGTTCTTGGAAATATGTTTTGATGTATCATAAAGGTATATGATTTAATCAAAACGAAAAATGATTCTTGTGTATATAAGGAGGTTAGTGGGAGCGCACTGACAGTGATTGTCCTATATAATGATGATATATCATTTCTTGGAAATGACATTCCCATAATACAATCGGTGAAAGCTTGGCTTTCATGAAAATTCTCCATAGAAAACTTGGGAGAGACAACCTTTATTCTAGGAATAAGGATCTACTGGGATAGATCTAAAAGTTTTTGATACTCTCCGAGAACTCGTACATTGAAATAAATGTATGCGACTTGGTGTCTCATATACTTTGAGCATATGGAGTCACAATCAGGCCAATCCAAGTGATAGTCACTAGATTGATGTTAAAAACATCATTCAGTATCTTAGATGAACTAAGGATGCTTTCTTATGCTATGGAGAAGGAGAACTTGAAGTGACTTGGTTCACTGCTGCAAGTTTCCTAACCGACAAAAATGACTATAAGTCGTAAAATGGTACTATATAGTTTGAATAATGGAATAGTGAGCTGGAAAGCTTCTAAGCAATATACTGTTACCGAATAAACAACAAAAGCGGAATATTGCTGCTGCAGCTGAGGCAGCAATAGAAGCACTTTAGATCTATAATAATCCTAATTAGATTAGGTATAGTTCTGTTAGCACTGAGCTAGGCTACAACACAGGCTAAAGAATTAATGGTCTCATCAACGATCCAAGTATATACTTCAACTATTCATCTGATTCGTTCGGATCATACATCGTGGCGATGTGATGATCGAATAAATCGCATCAGATGATAACTTTGCAAATCCGCTGACGAAAGCAGTTTCTCAGCAGAAGTTTGAGCGACCCGTACATAGTTCAAGTGTAGGACACTTGAGTGATTGGCTATAGGCAAGTGGGAGATTGTTGGACAATTATGACCATAGCATCACTATTTGTACAGAACATGGTGTTGTTGTACAAATTAACTATGTGACAAAGGAAATTGCTCTTTTATCATTTGTAATTAGATTACCGGGATATATAAATAATAAAAGTCCATATGATTAGTTCCGGATTAATAAGATATGAGACAGTATTAATCCACTAAGGTTTAATCATTAAAATATCCCCAGTCGTAGTATTATCGAGATTGGACATCGATAATGCGGAATAGACTAGTATTGCACTTGTGCGTGTTATGGGAGCATAACGACATATTTCTCATATATTTAAGTGTTGGATACTTATGCAAGTGTGATAGGAGGTTGTGTTTACCGATGGTACGTAAACAGCTTCGCTCTGGATAGACCCATCGGAATTCCATTGGTAGTATGACTATGTGTCTATGGAAGTCTGAATCAGGGTAGGTGTATTTGGTCTTAACCAAAGACTTGCATCGCTAATACTTGTGACAATCAATACACTTTGGTTTTGGTCGTCCAGGGCTTTAACAGGTTCTGTGTACGCCTCTTCTGGGTATATTGAGAATCGTAGTGTATTGGGTGTGATGTCAAGATGGAAGTATCACTCCAGTCATATAGAGATGATGATCACGTAGGATACGAAACTGGTGCTCTTATATGCTGCAACTATCGGGATAATATGACTAGGTCATGTTTATCCGATTATAGAGACTAGTTACCAGAGATCCGATATGTGCTTTGTACGGGGCAGACACAATTCCAGCCTCAGGCCTAACACGTGACATCCGATACTGGATCGCAATACGCAACACTATGTATACTACGCCTGATATAGATTACATATTCCTTTAAGAATATTTCTGGAGAATTGGGTAGGCACAGTGCTTTGCTAGAAGCCAACCATGTCTTGTAAATCGGTAAAAACGTAGTACTAGGTATGTACGTGTTCGGATAGTCCGACGACCGAATTTACTACCAACATATCCAGGGATCTCATGGGTCACTTCCCGAAGATTCACCGATGATGTATGACTCGCACATAATTAATCTGAGATTAATTATTAGAGAGAGATAATTAATCTAGGATTAATTGCGGAGATATTTTATCTGTGATAAAATATTATTTAAAGAGAGAGAATGATTAATTTGGAATTAATCGATAAAATAATAATTCGATATATTATACGAAATTAGATTTCGACGCAGAATTAAAAATAGATTTTAATTCGGGCGAACGAGTTAATTTAGAATTAATTCGCTAGCGACGTGAATAGTAATTTTGCTAGGCATAATTATTTAATTAAATTTGATTTAATTACGTCGCAATAGAAAATTCGTTAATTCAAATTAGTGAACCCGAGCCCGGGAGTGTTTGCGGGCCCACTCAGATTTCGAATCAAGTGGGGCCCATAAGTCACATCACGCGTCACATCATTAGTCATTCTTGTGATGGAAGTCACATCAATTTTGAGTGATGTGATGCTTGTCACTTTTTGTGATTGATGGGGGTGGTTGAAGACTTTAAAGTCTTGTACCAAAATTTTGAATTTTGAAAAATGGTAATTGATTTTTGGTATTTGATATTTGAAATCAAAAACCTAATACACAACACACATTTTTCTCTTCCCTCTCCTCTCTCCATTCACGACTTAGAAGCCATTTCCTCTCAAAATTTCTCTCATGGCCGAGAGATAGAAAAAGCAAATGAAATAATTTGTGGCAAATTTATTCCAAGTGTTAGCACACTAAAGAGGTCTTACGAAGGTGATAGGGAAACCCATTCATGAGCATGGAATCCATTATCAAAGCTTGAAGCTTGAAGACAACTCAAAGAGGATAACCAAGGGCTTGGCCGAATTCCATGGAGCAAAGAAATTTTTGTGTTCGTCGCATCCAAAAGCCGATCAAAGTGAGTATTTCTGCTACTTTACTTTGTTGTATTCGCACTTTTCATCACTTAATTAGATATTGGTTTGACCTAGAAAACCCAACACCAACATTTGGCTACAAATGTCAAACATTGCTTTTGTCATCAACGTATCTTTTTATTGCAAATGAATTGTAATTATATTATTGAAACAACAATTCAATTGCAAATGAATTGTAATTGTATTGTTGAAACAATAATTCAATTGCAATTATCTTAATGTTGATGACTTTTCTTTCTTTATTATCATTTGTAGCTGATTTTACGATAAGTTCATCCAACATCTAATCAGACAAGATCAATCTTTTATATCTCATTCGAATTTAATCCCCATGCTTCTCTGGGCTTATGGGCCTTCGAAATCCAAATGTCACGTCCATTTTTCTATTTATGCATCTGAAGCAGTATTTTCCTACATAATAAATAAAAATCACAATAAAACATAAATAAAATTATTATTTAATAAATGTGCTAAATTCAGGAGATTAATGAAATTAAAAATGTAAAATAAATAGTTTCTCTTTTATTAAATGTATATTTTTTAATGTTCATCACACCCCTCAATCAGCTTATTACTAGTCCCTAATTTGAGCGAAAACTTAAAAAAAAAATTATTATCCAAGTTAATAATTATTTTCTTTTTTTTTCTAAATAATCAAATAAGTAAATTCTCATGTACTTCTTACCCTTCTTCCATACACACATAAAACAAAGTATCAATCAATTCATTATGCCTACAATATTTTCAGGTTCAGTTGAAAATAAAGTAATATTTTTGTCCTAAAATTATATTAGAGTTCACACCTTTTGGCAATGAAAATTTATTTATAAATACAAAAATAGTTTTTTTTTAAATAATAATAATAATACATCTTTAATCCTTGTAATGAATTTTGGGCCAGTGACTCTCAAATCAGTTGGCTTTAGGGCACTAGGTGTTAAGACACCCCTACGAGCTTAATTGCACGAGTTAGAGATGTTATGAAATCGAACTTATTCACATATTTTTTCTTACAAACTCAAGCTCTACCGTTTTACGCAAACAATCACTGCTTACTGAGACAAGATATCCAGTTACTAAGTAAAAACTTGATTATTATCGTTTTTTTTTATTAAACTAACTCAAGCTCTACCGTTTTACGCAAACAATCACTGCTTGCTGAGGCAAGATGTTTGATTACTAAGTAAAAGCATGATTAGTTTTTTTTGAATAAAAATATAAATTTCACTGCCTTTGGGTGCTAACTTCAATAAATTAGAGAACTGAATTTTACAAAATTTTCAAATACAAACCGCGATCATATATTACCATGTATGTTGATAATATCTATCAAATGAGCATATGAATATCAAAATTTATCATTATTATGAAGAATTCACAAATTTAAATGATTCAAAAAGAAAGTAATAAAAATAACTTATTACGAATTATTTTGAGATGTGTCTGAGGAGCGAAAACTCCTTACACAGCCACCTCTGAACAATAATTCTACTCGATTAGTCAAATTTTTTTTGTTAGTTTGTGTGTATTTTTTTTTGAAAACACAAATAAAAATAAACACAAAATATTTTTTTAACATACAAAATAACAATAAAACAACATAAATAAAAAACTTTAGTTTTTTTTAACGAAAAAACATAACAATAAAACATAAAAATAAAAACTATCTAGTCAACTATCCCCTCCCCCAACCAATTTGAGACATTGTCCCCAATGTCTTAAAAAGAAGAAGTGGAGTTTAGAAGACATCATCTGGTTAGTGTGGAATTGACAATTGAATCTACGACTATTTAAAAGAAAAAATTATAGATTAAGATTCAACTCCACTCTACTCTTCTTGCCACGATCGTTACCAGACCAGTTCAACTTGGAAATAATGGGGTCGATTTTTTGGTTCATAAGCTAAGAGTTGGTCAATTAAATCATCAACTTTTCTTACAGTAATGAAGATATCTTTTACCAATTTTGAAATAAACCCATTTCTTTTGGCATCCTCAAGAAATACAAAAAGAAAATCAAAAAAAATATCAATATTAAGTAGTTCAATGGGTTTTTGGTGAATGTTCAAGTTCGCCCATGACGCAACTGTGAATATTTCTTCCAACGTGCCCAGTCCACCTGGTAAAGCAATAAAAGTGTCAGCATGATTGATCATTTCAATAATTCTTTCAGACATACCTGATACAATACATTCTTCTCGATTTGATTTTCCGATGAGGTTTTCCTCTGTCAAAGTTTTTGGAATGATCCCCAAAACTTGACTACCACCTTCTTGCACGACCTTTGAAACACATCTCATCAATCCAAGATTGTCACCACGATATACTAAGTGCATATTTCTTTCCGCCATAACTCTACCCAATTTTTTTACAGCCTCAACAAATTCTGGTTTAGTTCTAGAGCTAGTTCCACAAAAGACACATATATTAGTAGCTCGTCGCCTTGAAGTTGTCTTCATTTTTGTTCTCTCACTTATCTGGATGTGTTGAAGAGAGAAATGACGATCTGTATTTATGGATCCTGAAAAAGGGTAAGTAATAAAAGCACTAGTACCTGCAAAATGACAATTGTCAAATGAACAGTAAAATAGATCGTGAAAGTTAAAAAATTTAGATATTGTCGGTAAAAATTAAATTAAAGGAAATCAAAATAATAAAATTAAAGTAAATTAAAACAATTATTTGAAGGAAAGGAAATCAAAAAAATAAATTGAAACAATCTATACTGGTAGTTGTGATTGTGGCTCACATCTTCCTCTAGTTTTACATCCAGTAACGACTTCAACGCCCTCTATGGGTCGGGGATATGCTTCCCATCCAATTTTCTTATAAATTGGCAAACAAGGTCTTTTAAAGTCAGATTCCCGAGACTGTATTGTTGTCTTTCTTTTTGAAATTGTGTATGTAAACTGTGAATTACTCGATGAACATGTCCACTAGGATGCGTCTCAAGAATCAGTGATATACTCGATGAACATGTCCACTAGGATGCGTCTCAAGAGTCAGTGATATATCATCTAAAGACTCCTTACTCGAGCCATCTCTAATAAATTGAATTTTATCTTCGTGATTGTCAGACACCATTCTTAAAGAACGACAATGAGTGTTGCACGTTTATAACAAACACCTAATTGTTTAGCTCTTCGTTTCTTAGCATAGGTGTTTTTCTTAGATGACTCATCTGCCAAGCAAACCCTTGGTTCAGTTACCCAACGAATATCATTAGGAATACCAAGGATCATAAGAAGCCTCATTCTTTCGGTGCGTGTTTTGAAAATTTTCATCATAGCATTTTGGGGGAGAGAAGGAAAATGGTTGTGGAGTTTTACCATAGTTTCTTCTATGCCTTGATTGTAGGGTATCTGTAATTTTAGGAAACTGAAAGAACCGACTTAGAGTCACAGAGTACTGTTATATGCTGTTTAACCGAGGTGCAAGATTCTGACAAAAATAAATAAAATGTTGAAAAACTCAAGAAAAATAGAAATTAGACAAATACAAAAGAAAAGAAAAGAAAAGAAAATACATCAATCATGGTACACTGGGTTTGAAAGGAAAATAGATTCTTGAAAATCTGAACACTCCAAAAATGGTTTCAGATGTTGTCCATTCATTTTAAATACATCACCATCCATGGGATTCTCAATGTCAATAGCCTCATATGGATAAACGTGTTTCACAATAAATGGGCCACTCCATTTGGATTTCAATTTTCCAGGAAATAAATGAAGATGAGAATTATAAAGTTAAAATTTTTGACCAATTTTAAATATTTTTAGTGAAATTCGACTATCATGAAAGACCTTAGTTTTAGCTTTAAGAATTTCTGCATTCTCATATGAATCATCCATTAAATCTCCAAGTTCATTTAATTACAGTTTACGCTCGTGATTGGCATTTTCAAGGTTTGAATTGAATGCTTTAATAGTCCAATATGCCTTACACTCAAGTTCTACAGGAAAATTACAAAGTTTTCCATAAACTAGATGATATAGAGACATTCGCAAAGATGTTTTGAAAGCTGTTCGGTATGCCGAAAGTGCATCAGTCAGTCGAAAAGACCAATATTTGTGATTTGGGTTGACTGTTTTTTCCAAAATTTGTTTGATTTTCCTATTTGCTAGTTTTACTTGATCATTTGTCTGAGGGTGATAGGAGGTGGAATCCTTATATGTAACTCCATAGTTTTTCATTAAGCACTCAAAAGGCGTGTTACAAAAGTGTTTACCTCCATCACTTATAATGGCCTGAGGGATTCCAAATCGACTTAAAATATTTTGTTTTAAGAACTTAATCACATTTTTATGATCACTATTTCGACAAGGAATCGCCTCAACCCATTTTGAGACATAATCAACTATAACTAAAATATATAAAAATCCAAATGATGGTGGAAATGGACCCATGATATTTATCCCCCAACAATCAAATATTTCAATGTCAAGGATGGGATTTAAAGGCATCATGTTTCTTTTTGAAATGGATCTCAACTTTTGACAATTTTCACAAGTTTTGCAAAAAAACATAGGTATCTGATCGGTGGTAAACACACACGTTCCGCAAGCGCACGTATCACTCAACTAGTATAAAATGTATCGATCCCACGAGGACCTAATACCTTAGCTATTAATTTATTGAAGCTAAATGTCTACGAATATCTAATTGATTGATTTTTGGTTGGATGGTGATTTTTATCTAAAATAAGAAAATAAAACAGTGTGAAAGTAAATTAAAGGAAAAATCAATATTAGAAAATTATCTAGGGTTGTGAATCCTTCCAATATCTTTTAAAGATGAAGTGATTATCTCATGTTTGTGCAATATATCGGTTTATTAACCTGGAACATGAAATTATGCAAAAGCCTCTTCCGATGGTCAAATGCAAATACCCAAGTAACCCAATTAACTATATTCTTATGTTAATTAAAAAACTCTGAATTCATTAAGTTTAAGTTCCAATTATGGCTACCCCCGCCTGACAGGTATATTCATATCCGGTAAGGAAATGTACCTAAGAGACATTTATCCCAATGTGAGATTGTGAGCTATTGAGTTTAAGGCTAAACCTAAAATCTATTTTCCAAGTTCATTTTAAGTCTACCAAATCAATCTTATTAATGGCTAGTTAACAAGAAGCATTAAGACTAAGACTTAATAAATAAACCAATATATTACCCAAGGCATAAAATAACCAACTTATAAACCAGTGATATTGGAATTCATCACACCCCTACATTATGTATTTAACTACGACACATATCTAGGATTACTAAAAACTTAATTAAACAAAATATCATAAAAATAAATAACTTGAAAATAAATAAAAGTAAAATTACAATAACGAAAGAAAATGTTGGGGTTAAAGGATCCACTTTTAATATTTCAAAATTAGAAATCTCTCTTATTGTCAATGTTTACCGATTAATTAATTATATTTAACCAGACTATAAAGGAAAAAATTCCATTTGTCTCAATTAATTCCAACCGACCATATAGGCAGTAACAAAGTTATTACCTAAACCGACCATATAGGTGGAAACTACGTCTGAAATGTAAAACCGACCATATAGGCGGTAAAAAAGGTTGTCACCTAAACTGGCCATATAGGCGGTAACTAATTAATCCAAATTTTAATTAAAATAAGGGAGATTAATCTAATTTATTATATTAAAAGTATTACATTGTCACTCTAGCAGATGAGATTACCTGCTCATGCTGTAAATAAAAACACACAAAATTTTATTAATTAAATAAAAAGAAAATACAAGAAAACTTAAATAAATATACAAGACAATTTCCTTTAGGTTTTCATGGAGAAATTCCTCCAAATAAAGCATGAAAAAATTACAAAGTTTAGCTTGGTATTTATAGGCAAATCTAAAGGCTTCCACCAATTTCTCCACCAATTGCTCCACCAAACATGGCATCAAATATGGCACCAAATCCTCCACCAAACATGCAAGCATGTTTGGTGGAAGTTTGACAATTTTCATTTTTTATTTTATTATTATTATTTTGTTTTGAAAATGACTTTAATAATTACACATAACACACTTCCGGATATTTTATCAATTTCGGTCATGGAAACTTCAAAATTGGAAATTATTATGAACTTCAACGTTGTAGATCTTTGAGTCTAATCTGAAACTTGAATCACTTCAATCCGATATCGGAGTAAATGGTTATGGCCAAAATACGATAATTGCGCAAAGTTGGAATTTCCGAAATTGTACTTCGTTAGAACGTCATTTCAAGTTTCCAATCACCAAAATCAAAATGTCAAGTCCATTTTTTTCCCTTATTTGTTCCACATTTCGTCCTGATTGATTCTATTAAGTCCCAATTTTATTTTATCTACAAAATAAACTAAAACACATCAAAACGTTCATAAAACTCGAGAAACTATACAAAATATTAAGTAAAAATGGCAGTAAATATTGATATATTTTCCGCTCATCACACCCTCAAACGTAATATTTTGCTAGTCCTCGAGCAAAACAACAAAATAAAATGCAATAAAGAATTAAAATTAAACTAAGCCACTTTCGTATGGATCACAGTTGCATTTAGCGTATGCAACAAGCCTTTAAACCCCTAGGTGTCCCTAGTGGACGAGTTGCAGTCTCGTGAGGGCTTACAGCAACGATACCCACAAACGTCAATCTAATGCACACAAAAGCAAAAAGACAAGAGAAAAGAGAATAAACAAGTTAGTGACTAAACAAGTGAAACTTCTTATCCAAGTTAGTAGTTGTTTTCTTTCTTTCTAAATTACCAAATAAGTAAATTCTCCGATTATTTTTACCATTCTCCATATATACAACCAACAAGGTATTAATCAGCTCATTGTGCCCACAATATTCATAAGTGTAGTTGAAAATAGAGTAATATTTTTTTCCTAAAGTTATATAAGAATTCACACCTTTTTTAGCAATGGATTTTTTTTTTAATTTATAACATCTTCAATCCATGTAGCGAGCTTTAGGCCGGTGACTCCCAGGCCATTTGGCTTTAGGGCACTATGTGTTAAGACACCCTTACATACTTAATTACTCGGATTTCAGATATCTTTTTTTTTTACAACATCTTCAATCCATGTAGCGAGCTTTGGGCCAGTGACTCCCAAGCCAGTTGGCTTTAGGGCACTAGGTGTTAAGAAACCCTTACAGATTTAATTACTCGGATTTCAGATATTTTTTTTTTCTTTACAACATCTTCAATCCATGTAGCGAGCTTTGGGCCAGTGACTCTCAATCCAGTTGGCTTTAGGGCACTAAGTGTTAAAACACCTATACGGACTTAATTACTCATATCTCAGATGTGTTTTTTTTTCCATTGCTTTTTTAGATGCTTCCTCCAATTACACTAGAGCACTAAATATTACAAACTTTTCACTTACAACTCTTGGTCGTATGTTACCATGCATGTTGATAATACTTGTCAACTGAGCATATGAAGATCCAATTTAGTCAGTATTATGGAGAATTCACAAATTAAATAATTCAAAAGGAAATAAACAAAAATTAACTTGATTAGTAAAGTTAAAAACACAAAATATTTTAATTGTTTCTAAAAAAATTTTAACTTTTGTTGATTTTTTTGAAATTTATTTACTAAAAAATGAAAAATTAAAACAATATACTAGTCAACTATTCCCCTCCCTCAAACCTAAATGAGACATTGTCCCCAATGTCTTAAAAAGTAGAATAAGAGTTTAGAAACAATATCTGGTTAGCTGAAATTCTACATCTAAAAAGAAAATTAAAGGTTAAGATCCAGATTTATCCAACGCTTCTTACCACGATCATTATCAGATTAGTTTATCTAGGAAAGTATAGGGTCAATTTGTGGTTCAAAGGCTAAAATTTGGTCAATTAAATCATTGGCAGTTCTGGTAGTGAAGATGATTTCTTTTACAGGTTTTGATACGAACCCATTTCTCCGGGCATCATCAAGAAACACACAAAGAAAATCATAAAATCCATCAGCGTTAAACAGTCCAATCGGTTTCTGGTGTATGTTCAGGTTCGCCCAAGATAGTACTGTAAAAATTTTCTCCATCGTACTTAAGCCACATGGCAAAGCAAAAAAAGCATCAGCACGGTTAATCATTTCCACAAGTCGTTCGGACATACCTGACACGATAAGTTCCTATCTGTTTGATGGTCCTATCGGATTCGCCTTTATCAAGGTTTTGGGATGATTCCCAGAATTTGACTACCACCTTCTTGTACAACCCTTGAAACGTATCCCATTAGTCCAAGATTGCCACCACCATATACTAAGTGCATATTCCTTTCAGCTATGACTCGACCCAATTCCTGTGCTGCCGCAACGAATTCTGGTTTAGAACCAGCACTAGTACCGCAAAACACATAAATATTTACAACTCGTCTTCTTGAAGTTGCTTCCATATTTTTTTATGTATTTTTTTCTCAAGTCTGGATGCCTTCAAGAGTGCAATGATGAGTTGAATTTATAGAACCAGAAAAAGTGTGAGTAATAATAGAACTAGTATCTGCCAAATGATAATTATTAGCTAAACAGTAAAATATATCGTGAAAGTCAAAAAGTCTGGATCCTGTCGGAGAAAATAAAAAAAATAACAAAACAAATCATAATTATTAGATAAATACAAAGAGATAATAATATTTACAAGAAGTAACGGCTTGAATGACGTCTATGCGTCAGGGACAAGCTTCTCATCCAATTTTCTTATAAATTGGCAAACAGGGTCTTTTAGAGTCAGATTCCCGAGACTTAAATGTTGTCTTTTTTTTTGGAATTGTGCATGTAACATGTGAATTGTGTGATGCACATATCCACTGGGATGCGTCTCAATAGTCAATGATATGTCATCCAAAGACTCCTTACTCATGCCATCCCTAATGAATTTAATTTTATCTTCACGGTTATCAGACACTATTCCTAAAGAACGACAACGAGTAGTACATGTCATGCGTGCATATTTATAGCAAACACCTAGTCTTTTAGCTCTTCTTTTCTTAGAATAGGTGTTTCTTCCTAAACCAGGCAGATATGAAATGAAAGAGTCAGAGGACTCACCTGTCAATTGGACACGTGCTTCAATAATCCAACGAATGTCATTAGGAATACCTTTGATCATCAAAAGTCTCATTCGTTCCAAGTGAGATTTGTAGACTTTCATCAGAGTATTTGAGGGAGAGAAGGAAATTACTTGTGAAGATTTACGAGAACGTCTTCCATCCTATAATGTGACTTTACCTACAAAAATTAAACAAAAAAAAATAAAACACACCAAATCTTAATATATACACAAATTGCATGGGTTTCCTTCCTACTAGCGCTAAGTTTAACGTCGTCAGCTGATATGACTGCCCGAACGTTAGGCTATATCTGAAAGTGTGACACTTTCTTTTTTTCGCTCAAATGATTCTCCCCAGTAGTGATTGACACGATTTCTTTTAACCTTGAATGTTTTATTGGAGTTGGGATCATGTAACTCAACTGTTCTATCTGATAAAACTTGAGTGATTAAGAATGGACCTGACCACCGTGATTTTAACCTCCCAGGGAAAAATTTCAACCTTGATTTGCTGAACAATACCCGATGCCCCAGTTCCAATTGTATGCGCACTAACTTCTTATCATGTTTCTTATTGGACTTTTCTTTGTATAGTTTGGCATTCTCAAAATTTTTATGTGAAATTCCTCCAATTCGTTGAGTTGGTGGAGCCTTTTCTCTTCAGTTGCTTGTAGATCAAGATTTAACTTCTTCAGTGCACAACATGTTTTATCTTCAAGCTTCACAGGCAGATGACATGCTTTAAGTTTGTCAGTTGAGCTTTGCATTTCGTCAGAGTTCCGGATGGTATTATCTATCACATCAAGTTTGAAACATTCTTCCTTTTTTCATCATTCGGGAACTCCATGGCTTTGAAAACATTGAATTTTACTTCTTGGTCCTACACCATTATGGTTAATTCTCCTTTTTGTACATCAATAATGGTTCGACCTGTAGCCAAGAATGGTCTTCCGAGGATGATGGGCATGTCTTCGTCTTCCTCCATATCAAGGATAATAAAGTCTACTGGGAGAATGAACTTGTCGACTTTGACCAGCACATCTTCAACTACACCTCTCAAAAATGTGAGCGATCTATCAGCAAGTTGCAAAGAGACTGAGGTAGGCATTGCTTCTCCAATTTACAGTTTCCTGTAAATAGAAAAAGGCATCAAGTTAACACTAGCACTTAAATCACGTAAAGCCTTAGTGAAGTTATGTTTTCCTATGATGCAAGGGATCGTGAAACTGCCAGGATCTTTCAAATTTGGGGGAAGTTTCCTCTGAATGATGGCACTACATTCTTTTGTCAATGCTATTGTCTCGTAGTCTCCCAATCTTCGCTTTTGTGACAGAATGTCTTTCATGAATTTGACATAGCTGGGCATTTGTTCCAACGCTTCTGCAAATGGAATGTTGATATGAAACTTTTTAAAGATCTCCAGGAATCAAGCAAACTACTTGTCTAGTTTTTTTTTTTTCTGGAGACGCTGTGGAAAAGGTTGAGGTGGAGTGAGTCTTTCTCGATCATTTGCTTTTGCCTCTTTTTCCTCCATCTGTTGATCTGTTTCGCTATTTTCTTTTGGAACTTCCTCAAAAGTTGCCTTGACTCCAACATTTTTGTTTATCTCAGTACCGTTTTTCAAGGTGATGGCATGACATTGCTATTTCCCCATGTTCCTTGTATTTGGTTATGTGTTGCTAGGAAGGGTACCTTGCGGTCTGTAACTCTGAGTATGGGCCAGTTGTCCCATTTGATTCTCCAGTGTTTTCAAGGATGTTGCTTGACTTTGAATTAATGCTGATTGGGATTGGAACATAGCATCATATTTGGCTGCTTGAGAGTCGTATTTTTCTTCTAGCTTTTTCAAGTGGGCCAGCACTTCTGTTATTCCTGGTTCATTTTCATACTTCTGGCCTTTGTTTTGCTGTTGGAATTCTGGTGGTGGATTATTCATTGGCCCTGAATTGTTGCTCTATGCGAAATTGGGATGATTCATCCACCATGGATTGTAGGTATTGGAATATTGATTGTTCCCATGTCTGTCAAAGTTACTGACATAGTTCACCGTCTCAATCTGTTGGTTGTAAGATTTTACTTCTGGTGCTCCTCCATATGGTGAATTTATGGCACCAGCGATGTTTACAACTTGCGTACTAAGTGTTTCCAAGCTCTTACACATCTGCTCCAACTTGGCATTCATTGTTGTGTTGGCTCCGACTTTGTGGATTCCTGCTATTCGTTGAATCATGCTCCTTTCTGTTGGCCACAAAGAATTGTTATTGGAAATTTCTTCAATTAAATCACATGTCTGATCCTCTCCTTTTGCCATTAAAGCTCCTCCAGCAGCAGCATCAATTATGGTTCTCATCAGTCCAGAAAGTCCATTGTAGATGGTTTGGACTTGTAACCACTTTGCAATCTCATGGTGAGGAAATTTTCTGAGCAAATCCCTGTATATTTCCCAAGCTTCACAAAGAGATTCTGAGTCATGTTGTACAAAGGATGTAATGTCATTCCTCAGCTTTGCAGTTCTGGCTGGTGGAAATTACTTTGCAAGGAATTTGGTGGCTAGAGTGTTCTAGGTTGTGATGGAACCTGCTGGTAGTGAATGTAGCCAAGCCTTAGCTCTGTCTTTCAAGGAATATAAGAAAACATGCAGTCTCATTGCTTCTTCTGCCGCTCGATTCTAATTGAATGTGCCGCAAACTTTCAGGAAGTTGTTGATGTGGGCATTAGGATCTTCAGTTGCATTCCCCCCAAACTAAACTGACTGATGTATCATCTGAATGCATGTTTTGATGTCACGCGTATTTGCTGATAAGAGAGGAAGTACAATACATGAAATAAAGCCATCAACCACCAGAATAGTTCTGTCTCGAATAGAAATTGGTGGTGCAACTTCCAACGGTTCAGGTTCCATATTGATCAGTGCTTCTTGACCTTCACGCCTTTCTCTTCTCAATTATTTGATGGTTCTTTCAATTTCTGGGTCAAGCGGTCAGATTTCAAAGCTTCTGGTTCTTCTTATATAGTGTTTGAGAACCTGAAACACAAGAAAATAGAAATAATATGTAAAAAGAAATTAGACACAAGTAAATGTATCTAACCCTAAAATTAATAGTAAAAGATAAATAAGTCCCCGACAACGGTGCCAAGAACTTGATCGGTGGTAAACACACACGTTACACAAGCGCACGTATCGCTCAAGTAGTATAAAATGTATCGATCCCATGATGACTTAATACCTTAGCTATTAATTTATTGAAGCTAAATGTCTACGAGTATCTAATTGATTGATTCTTGGTTGGATGGTGATTTTTATCTAAAATAAGTAAATAAAACAGTGTGAAAGTAAATTAAAGGAAAAATCAAAATTATAAAACTATCTACGGTTGTGAATCCTTCCAATATCTTTTAAAGATGAAGTGATTATCTCATGTTTGTGCAATATATCGGTTTATTAACCTGGAACACGAAATTATGCAAAAGCCTCTTCCGATGGTGAGATGCAAATACCCAAGTAACCCAATTAATTATATTCTTATGTTAATTAAGAAACTCTGAATTCATTAAGACTAAACCTAAAATTTCTTTTCCAAGTTCATTTTAAGTTTACCAAATCAATCTTATTAATGGCCAGTTAACAAGAAGTATTAAGACTAAGACTCAATATATAAACCAATATATTACCCAAGGCGTAAAATAACCAACTTATAAACCGGTGATATTGGAATTCATCACACTTCTAGATTATGTATTTAGCTACGACACATACCTAGGATTACTAAAAACTTAATTAAACAAAACATCATAAAAATAAATAACTTGAAAATAAATAAAAGTAAAATTACAATAACGAAAGAAAATGTTGGGGGTTAAATGATCCACTTTTAATATTTCAAAATTAGAAATCTCCTTTATTATCAATGTTTACCGATTAATTAATTATATTTAACCCGACCATAAAGGCGGAAATTTCATTTGTTTCAATTAATTCCAACCGACCATATGGGCGGTAACAAGGTTATTACCTAAACCGACCATATAGGTGGAAACTACGTCTTGAATGTAAAACTGGCCATATAGGCGGTAAATAAGGTTGTCACATAAACCGGCTATATAGGCGGTAACTAGTTAATCCAAATTTTAATTAAAATAAGGGAGATTAATCTAATTTATTATATTAAAGTATTACCTTGTCACCCCAGCAGAATGAGATTACCTGCTCATGCTGTAAATAAAAACGCACAAAATTTTATTAATTAAATAAAAAGAAAATACAAGAAAACTTAAATAAATATATAAGACACTTTCCATTAGGTTTTCATGGAGAAATTCCTCCAAATAAAGCATCAAAAATTTACAAAGTTTAGCTTGATATTTATAGGCAAATCTAAAGGCTTCCACCAATTTCTCCACCAAACGTGACACCAAACATGGCATCAAACATGGTACCAAATCCTCCACCAAAAATGCAAGCATGTTTGGTGAAAGTTTGACAATTTCCATTTTTTATTTTTTATTTTTTATTTTGTTTTGAAAATGACTTTAATAATTACACATTACACACTTCCGGATATTTTATCAATTTCGGTCATGAATACTTCAGAAATCGAAATTATTATAAACATCAAAGTTGTTGATCTTTGAGTCTTTTTTAATCTGGAACTTGAATCACCTCATTCCGATATCGGAGTAGAAATTTATGGCCAAACTACGCAAATTGCGCAAAGTGTAAATTTCTGAAATTGTACTTCGTTATAACGCAATTTCAAGTTTCCAACCTCCAAAATCCAAATATAAAGTCCAGTTTTTACCCTTATTTGTTCCACATTTCGTCATGATTTATTCCATTGAGTCCTGATTTTATTTTATCTACAAAATAAACTAAAACACATCAAAACGTTCATAAAACTCGAGAAACTATACAAAATATTAAGTAAAAGGGCGGTAAATATTGATATATTTTCCGCTCATCGGTATCTTTAAAAATGGTGGGCCAATAAAATCCACACTATAAGATTTTTACAGTGGTTTTCTTAGATGAGAAATGACCTCCACATGCTTCTGAATCTGAATAACACCGCTTATCTCATTGTCCGATATGCATCGTCGGAAAATTTGATCAGGAGAATACTTGAACGGATATGGATCCTCCCAGTAGAATCTTTTGACTTCAGTTAAAAATTTCTTCTGGTCTTGATGTCTCCAATCTGGAGGTATTTTTCATCTTGCAAGAAAATTGACAATATTAGCATACCAAGGCATTGTATTTATAGAAAATAAAAAAATCATCAGGAAAATAGTCATTGATAGGAGTTGTATCAATCGATGACTCGTTGTGAGTCTCGATAAATGATCTGCAACCACATTCTCTACTCCTTTCTTATTCTTGATTGTGAGATTGAATTCTTGAAGCAGTAAAATCCAGCGTAGTAATCTTGGCTTTGCATCCTGTTTAGACATCAAATATCTAACAGCAGCATGGTCAGAATAAACAACGATTGAGGAACCAATTAAATATGATCGAAATTTATCCAATGCAAATATTACAGCAAATAGTTCTTTTTCTGTGATAGTGTAATTCATTTGTGCACTGTTTAAAGTTCTACTTGCGTAATATATTACATGTGGCTTACCTTACTTTCTCTGTCCTAGCACTGCACCAACTGCATAATCACTGGCATCACACGTTAGCTCAAAAAGCAAAGATCAATCAAGGGATTGCATGATAGGAGCAGAAGTCAAAAGATTGATAATCTTTTCGAATGATTTTTGACACTCTTCTGTCCATTCAAATGTTGCATATTTTAATATGAGGTTATTCAAGGGTCTGGATATGACACTAAAGTTTTTAATGAACCTCCTACAAAATCCTACATGTCCTAAGAAAGAACGGATTTCCTTCACTATTTTTGGTGATGGAAATTTAGAGATTACCTCTATTTTTGCCTTGTCAACCTCAATATCTTTATATTACATAACATGTCCCAAAATAATTCCCGAATTAGTCATGAAATGGTATTTTTCCCAGTTTAACACAAGTCTTTTTTCTTCACATCTTTTCAAAATATTTTCCAAATTATTTAAGCAATTATCAAATGAATTCCCAAAAACAGTTATATCATCCATAAAGACCTCTAAACAGTATTCAACCAAGTCACTAAATATGCTTAACATGCATCGTTGGAATGTTGTTGGTGCATTACAAAGTCCAAAAAGTATTTTCCTAAATGCAATTGTTCCAAAGGGACATGTGAATGTGGTCTTTTCCTGATCTTCTAAAGCAATGGGAATTTGATAATAATCTGAGTAACCATCAAGAAAACAATAGACGATGTCCTGCTACTCTTTCTAAAATTTGGTCAAGAAAAGATCAAGGAAAATGATCTTTTCTAGTGGCATCATTTAGTTTTCTATAGTCAATGCACATACGCCAACTACATGGGATTCGAGTTGGAATTAATTCTCCTTTATCATTTTTTACAACAGTAATTCTAGACTTTTTAGGTATAACTTGTGTAGGACTTACCCACTTGCTATTAGAGATATGGTAGACAATGCCTATATCAAGAAGTTTAAGGACTTCTATTTTTACCACTTCTTCCATGTGACTGTTTAATCTTCTTTGGGGTTGATGATATTGTTGGGGTTTTATAAGGAATTACGAGTTTGCGCAACGGAGCGCGAAAAACGAATTTTTCTGATTTCAAAATTTTTTCTTGAAACAATTAAATAAACTTATTTATTTAATTAGCCAATACTTAAAATATGAAATTTTAACCCAAAAAATCATATTTCTTTTAATTATCAAATTACCCCAAACTTTTGCAAATTAAATATTTTGGTGTTTAATTATGTCAATTATATATTTAATTGATTCCAAATCATTCCCAAAATAATTTTTTCAATTTGCAACATAAACCAGAAACTTTCCAGAATTTCCGAAAATGCCCAGAAATTTCCAGAATTACAGATCAGCCCAGATTTTTCATTAATTATAATTTGGCCCAATTTGTTCAAAACACATCAAGATCAAATCCAATCAATCCCAAATTTGACCTACATCAAATATACATCAAATTATATCATATATATGAAACGCCCTAAAATTTGAATGGGTTAAGAACCCTAATTTCAGAAATTACTCAAATTGGGTAATTTACATTAAATTGACAAAATTCAATACTTTAATCTTCCAATTACCACACCAATCAAGTCTCACCATCATGAAATTAATCAAGAACAATTCTAGGTTAATTATGATTGGCTAATTAACTCTAGAATGACAACTTTAATTTTCTAATTAATTTATTAAGCTTAATTACACTAATAAGCAAATAAATTAATTATACATGCATGAACTCATCCAACAAACTTCCAACAAATTTAATTATAAACTAAAAGAGTAGAGACATGATCTTAAAAAAATAATTGAAGCTAAGAAAAATTGAAACAATTTTCATGTAGAAGAAGAAGTGAAATTACTTACAAAATCCAAATTTTGCTTTGATTTTCTTTTCTTTCTTCAACAAAAGCTCTCAACTCTCTTTTGTAATTTTTTGTTGAAATTGTCTAAGTGTTAGAAAAAAAATGAAAACAAAACCAATTTTGTATATTTTTCAACATTGCCGATTTTTCCAACAAAAAATAAATATCTAATACTTAAATTTTGTTTGATTTTAATTGGTCCACATTTAGCTAAATTAAAGTAACACTTTAACTTTAATAAAGTTATCAAAAAAGTGTTCCAATAATAACATGCCATTTCCAACTTAATCATTATAAAAGATATTTAATTTATTAATACATTTAATTATTTAACAATTAAATAATTAAATAAAAAATATAAATATCTTAAATATATGTATTATATTTACATTAAATATCTCAAAAACATATAATAATGATATATATTAAATATCACAAATTGGTATTTAATTAATGTGTATTTAATAATATCAAATATTAAATACAAATACACATTAAATCAAAAATGACTGTTAGGTCCCAATTGCATGTATTTTTCGTTTAACCGTTAAACGAGTTATAAATAATCATTATTATTCATAACAGTTGTCCTATTGCTCTACGAGTATATTTCATTAGTGAGACTCTCTAGATTCAGGTATATCCGTCACGAAATCAAATTTCGTGTCCATAATTCACCCACCCGTAAATTATGATGAACACGGATAAACTCACTGAATCATACAGGTCGAGGTCACTACATATGTATAATCCCTCCGTCACAGGTATCCGGATTAATCCAGAGATATAGATACAAACGTCAAATCTCTATAGATGTAATCACGTCGACGTTTCTATTAGCAATCTCTTAAAAAACACTTAGAACTAATTTCTACAGTGTACCACGGGCGCACAGATTTAACAGATTTCTAATTCCATATTGAATACCTATGCTCTGTACACATAGCTGACAGATCCTATATTGATACACACAAGATATCTAAAGCATCAGTCCACACCCAACGAACAGGCGGAGGTCTGATCTAAATAGATCGGTGACGTGACTGCCATCTAAGTGTGGAAGAATCACTATGCTCACTCAACCCGAGAAGATTCTTATTGACGTTGGTGTACCATCCATTAAGAATCTTCGGTGAGTCGTTCAATGTTTATCTGCTATAAAAACCTACACGTCTATACGAGTCTCCAAGACTCATGGTTCATTGAGAAACCATCAGAATCCAAGATTCCAATATATGACATGTACCAGTCTCGACGGGTTTACTTTACTGACCAAATAGTGTAAACCTTGACCGGGAACATTCTAAGAATGACTACGTCATGATACAACTCAATGTCAGTTGCGACGCTTTTGCAACAGTATCATAACTAATCATTCTAAGGTCGGTTACGTCTTTGCCATATTAAAGAATAAGTTATATAAAAGAAACTGTTCATTTTATTCATAGTAAAATGTTACATAAGTATTTACAAGGAAATACATGATAAAATTGGCGCTCAGAGCACCAACCCTAACAAAATCTCCCATTTGCTCTAGTGCCAATATCGATTGTATCTAATACCCATCGACTCCAGATGTTTATCAAATAACTTCGGAGGTATGGCCGTCGTAAGAGGGTCTGCTACATTATCTTCACTCAGTACCTTACACACGATAATGTCCCCTCACGACATAATCTCTTGAATGATGTGGTACTTTCGTTCCACATGCTTCGACTTCTGATGCACCCTTGGTTCTTTTTCTTGCGCAATGGCTCTTGTGTTATCACAATATAACGGAATCGAATTCTCGATATGTGGGACTACTCTTAATTATGTGATAAATTTCCTAACCCAAGCGGCTTCCTTTGCAGCTTCAGAAGCTGTAATATATTCCGCCTCTATGGTGGAATCAGCTGTCGACCCCTGTTTGGAACTCTTCCAATAAACTACACCACCGTTAAAGGTAAACACGAATCATGATGTAGACTTTCTATCATCATGATCCGATTGGAAATCGGAATCCTTATACCCATTAACTTGCAGCTCGTTTCCTCCTTAAATAATAAACTTATCCCTAGTACCTTTAAGATACTTGAAGATATGTTTAATGGTCATCCAATGGTCATTTCCTGGATTAGACTTATATCTGCTCGTCACACTGACTGCGAAGCTGATATCAGGCCTAGTACATAACATGGCATACATGATGCTGCCCAAACACGAAGCATAAGGTTGATTAGACATTCTAATCTTCTCATCTTCTGTTTGCAGACACATCTTCTTCGAAAGATGTAAGCCATGTCTAAATAGTATGTTTGATGTCTTACAGTTACCAAAATTATACTGTTTTAAGATCTTATCTATGTACGTTGATTGAAAGAATCCAATAAGCTTCCTTTCTATATCTCTATAGAGTTTTTTACCTAAGACATAAGAAGCTTCACCCAGGTCCTTCATGGAGAAATTCTTACAAGGGTAAGCTTTGACGCCTTGCATCATCCCGATATCATTCCCAATGATAAGGATGTCATCAACATAGAGAATTAAAAATACCACCATACTCCCACTGGCCTTCTGATACACACAGGATTCTTCCGAATTCTTGAGAAAATCAGACAATTTGATTATCAGGTCGAATCGAAGATTCCAACTTCGTGAAACCTGTTTAAGTCCATAAATGGACTTCTTCAGTTTGCATACCATGCTTGAGTTTTCGCTAGATGCAAAACCCTTCGGTTGTTCCATATAGATTTCTTCATCAAGAAATCCATTTAGAAAAGCCGTTTTGACATCCATTTTCCAAATCTCGTAATCATGCTATGCGGCAATTGATAACAAAATCCTGATGGACTTTAGCATAGCAACTGGTGAAAAAGTTTCATCGTAGTCGACACCAGGTCGCTGCGAGTAACCTTTAGCTACCAGTCAGGCCTTAAAGGTTTCAACATTTCAATCGGGCACGCGCTTCCTCTTGTAAATCCATTTACAACCGATAGGAACAATTCCTTCGGGAAGCGGAACCAAGTTCCAAACTTCATTCTCATATATTGAGTCCATCTCGGATTTCATGGCGTCTTGCCACTTCACGGAGTCAATGTCCAATATCGATTCTCTATAGGTAAAAGGGTCAGTCTCTTCTACTAAGAGAATATCGATACTCTTTTCTTGTATCAATTACAAGCGTTTAGGAGGTCTAGATACCCTTTTGTGACCTACGGAGTGTGTGTTTTGAAGTTTCTCTTTCTTCTTGAACTACAAGTTCCTTCATTAGTTTGTTGGTTCCAGATTGTACTTCATCAATTTCAACATGTCTATGATCACCACCTTCAGCCAAAAATTCTATTTCTAGAAATTTTGCGAAGCGAGCAACGAACGCATTTTGATGCTCGATATCATAGAACAAATATCCTTTTGTATTTAAAGGATATCCAATAAACCTAAAATTCTGCCCTCGAGGCAAAAGCTTATTTTTCTGAGTCATCCTGACGTATACAGGACACCCCCAAATCTTAATATAACTAAGATTTGGTTTCCTACCGGTCCATATCTCATACGGAGTCGTAGGAACAGCCTTAGAAGGAATCTTGTTCAAAAGATGTTCAGCAGTTAAAAGAGCATAACCCCATAAATAATAGGATAAATCTGTATAACTCAATATTGATCGGACCATATCCAATAAAGTCCGATTTCTCCTCTCTGACACTCCATTATGCTGCGGAGTACCGGGAGGAGTATATTGAGCAAGAATCTCATTCTCCTTTATTCACTGCCTCGATCAGATCGAAGGCATTTAATATATTGACCAGTTTGTTTTTCAACTTCACTTCGGAATTCTTTGAACTTTTCAAAGGTTTTCGATTTATGTCTCACCAAATAGATATAACCGTACCGTGACATATCATCGGTAAAGATGACGAAGTAAGAAAAACCACTGTGAGCAGTTTGACTTAAAGGACCACATACATCAGAATGTACGAGTTCCAATAAGTCAGTGGCTTGATGTCCAACACCCAAAAATGGGGCTTTGGTCATTTTACCCCGAATGTAAGATTTGCAAGTTGGATAAGGTTCAATGGTGAGATCATGTATCAAACCATTCTTAACCAACTGGGTTAGTGTAACATCCCCAATCCGGAGATGTTACCGGCGGGGAATAGGCCGTACTATTCCCCTGAGCCTCTGACATACTAACTGAATACTTTGCTATTGTCTTATCCCAACTATAACTGGAACATGGGACCATTGCCCAAACTCGTTAACATAAAATACAACTCACATACACTTAACGTTACAGACATTATGACTATACACTTTAGTACTGAAACACAACTTTACTTATACAATTTTCTGAAACTAAACCTTGCTTGACTTGACTGAACTTATACTCTGACTGGTGGACTCAGACCCACTAGTGACTGCCATCAGTATCTGTCCTCCCGAGCTCATCCTTCTGGAATACCTGTAAAACAAACAGTGGGAGTGGGGGGCTACATCATTATACGATCTAAGTGAGTGGACGAAAACTAAAAACTGATGTAAGCGGTAACTTGGTTAGATTATATACCATGAGATAATTTCAGAACTAGGCTAAACTTTTTCAATTCAAGTCTGTGATATCGTTACTTAGTATATCGTGTTTACAATAAGATGTGATGTATGCATATCAACTTATACGAGACCCCAAGGATGGTCTTTAACACTCTAGGGTGGAATTGGGATGGTTTAAAATTGATTTGGAATTATTTACAACTAATTTTGGAAATTCTGATGTGCGCGTCGCGACTCAAACTCCTCGTGCGTCGCAACGCGAACAAACTAGTGTCGAATCTTATGATCCCGATCACGCATCGCGACACGTGCCCATCTGCGCCACGATGTAGACCTAGTTACCAGGTTTCTGCATTCATTTCTCATACATTTCTCACCCAAAAAACATCTTTAATACTTCCATATCACTTCCAATACACAATCCATCAAATCACATCGATTCCACACATACCAACCAGTGCCGAATCTTATGATCTCGATCATGCATCGCGACACGTGCCCATCTGTGTCGCGACGCAGACCTGGTTACCAGGTTTCTGCATTCATTTCTCATGCATTTCTCACCCAAAAAACATCCTTAATACTTCCATATCACTTCCAATACACAATCCATCAAATCATATTAATTCCACACATACTAAACTACTAAGTTATCATCATTAACTACTCATTAAATCACAAATCCATTATTCTTAAATCCAACTTTAAACTTCTCAAACTCAAACAATAAACTCCATAACTCATTTCTTTACTAATTAACCACCAATATGCAACACATAACATGGCACTACAACTACCATAACATCAATTTGCCAAAATCTCATAACTTGAAATTTGGGTTTAGTTTCATTACCTTGTTTTTGTTGGATTCTCAACTCTTCCTTAAGTCCCATGGATGCCAAAGCTTCTATGCTTCTCCCTCTCTTCTCTTCTTTTTTTTCTTTCTTTATTTCCTTCTTCATCTTTCTTCTTTCTTCTCTCTTTTTCGTCTTCTCCATTTTCTTCCTCTCCTCACGTCTTCTTCATTCTTTTCTTTTTTATTTCTTTTTATTTTTTTGTGAAATAGTGAATAGTAAGTCATTTATATAGTGGGGTTGTATGATAATTGGAAGGTTGGGGAAAAGTGTAGAAGTGTGTAGAAAATTTGAGATTTTTGCATTTGACCCCGAATCACTATTCATCCAAAATTGTGACCTGCGTTTTTGACCTATTTCTGGTCAGATTTTGGAAAACACTTCAACGTGGGAGTTGTAGGACTCAATCTCATCTTTCCAAAGATATAAAATTTATAAAAATCGGAGTTCGTATGAAAAAGTTACGCCCCAAATACCACAGGCTATCCAAAAGGAACTCTGTACAGTCTCGTCCCGGGACTTCGAGGAATTTACCAATTGTCCCCAAAGTCATTCCATGAGTATATTTGAGTCTCAACATAATTTATTTTATGTTTCTTCATCCATTACGTAACAGTACCACTGTACGCGGTAGTAAAAACTACCAAAAGTTACTAATTCTCCCCTCCTTAAATAGGATTCGTTCTCGAATCCTTTTAAACTTGGGATCTCACCTCAGATCCCCGGGTTCACGGCCTCTGTCCAGACCATCAGCCTTAACTGACTTCATACTTGAAACCATCTTGCTTTACTTGCTAGAACTCTTACTTCTCTGTAAACTAACTCACGCTCGCTTCGGTCTTTCCATTAACTTAACTTCTGTTTCAGGCTTAGTATTTTTGAACTTTGAATCGAGAGGGAACACCTCATTCTGTTTCTATAACTTCCTATTTGTTACTTTACATTACGGTCATGTCTCAACTTTTACAGTGCATCAAGGAATCTCGCTCCTAGACTTTTCGTTATACTTTATTTACTCCAGCTCTTTTCTTACTTGAGCTATTAATTTCGAAGGGTACTAGGTTCGTGGTTTACGTCTACTCCTTCCATTTCTTAATTGATTAGGCTCTTCATATCTAATCTACGAGAAAACATATTCTAAGAGTCTCCTTGCTAAGAACTGAACGCCCTTTTTTTAACTTATTCTGCACCACTATTGGGCTAGGATTTTGCACCTTTACTGACAGATATTTTATCTCTGTAGGTATTTGCACTTTCTTGTAAATGGGTTTCTTTACTTTGGCTTTGACCCTGGAAGGTACATACGTACATATGTTTATACTAGGCTGCTTACCGGTTCCTCACTACAATTTCTTATCTCTGCTTATCTGTATAACTTAGGACTTTGTAATATAGGGTCTAACTCCTTATGTACCTTGTCCTCTATTATTGTTCACCTAATGGGTTGTACTAAGAAAGTTGGGTCTGGTAGTTTCGCTGGGAAAAGAACTGTATGCACATTTCTACTTAAACTACACTCTTGCTATAGACGAGGACGTTGACGATTCAGTTCCGATTATAATCCATTCTTTTCTTCATACCCTTATTTTCACTGCTACTATAAGTCTGGTTTCGGTGCTCCTCACTGACTTGTTCTCCAAAGTCTAGTGATGTCGAGGGTCATCACCCAAATATACGTACACATGTCATACCTTAAGGATTCACTTCATATGCTAGTTGCAACTCTGTAGCAACTTCTCTCCTCAATTCCGTACTATTTTGAACTTCTACCAAACCACCCATACCCATGGCTTAGGTCGTCCCAAACCCGTAGTGGTTTGGTCAACTAAGTCTAGGGCTGGGTACTTATGTTGGGGTTTCGGGCGATGGGTGCGGCAGAAGCGCGGTTCGGGCGAAATCGTAATTTAAAAACTTTTTCAAATTACCGAATAAATTATTCAATATCTAATATGAATAATTTATTCATATTTCACCTAAATCTATTTATTCGATATCAAATAGCGACATAAATATAAAAGGAAACATCGCGAAACTTTTACGAAAAATATTTTTCCGTAAAATGATGCAAAACGTGTTTTTGACCGAACCGACCACTCAACACTTATGGGGACTGCCCAGGTCAGCCCCAATAGTGTTAGGGCAGTTCATGGGCTGCTCGAACAGTGACAAATTCACTGTTTTGACAGCCGTCACCTGGTTGGCTCAAAAGTCACCGGTAACGCCGTTTTTCACCGTTTTCGCTTATTTCAACTCCGAAACACTTTCCGGTAATTGTTCCAACTCCCAAAATACATCCAATACATTCATAAGATATATTTTTCATCACCAAAATATCACATATTCCAGGTCTGAAACAGAAAACGAAATTGCTTATTTTTCATGCTTTAAATCCAAATTTTCAAGATTAATCTAATTAATCATAACACCAATTCAAGTCACCATATATGAACCACCCAAGAAAAATTCTTGGCATTACAAGAGTAGTCATAACACTCTATAATGGAAACATATCATCAAATGAATAAATTGGACTAATATTACAATAATATCAACCAAATAACTTCACACATGCATCAACACTTCCAATTCCATCCACCACAACCAAAAGCCCCAATTTTATGAAAAAGAAGAAACCCTAGGATCTCATAAGATCATCAAGAAACATGAAAAAAAAAAATTCCAAGCATGGGGATTTGAAGAATTACCTTAAATCTGCTAATTCCTTACCCTTTTTTTCCTGACTTTATCCTCTCTCATCCTTGAATCATCAATAATCAATTGAGAGCTTTTTGTTTTGCTAAGTTTTCGGCCATGGGTGGATAAAATGAAGAAGGAAACAATTTTCCCTTTTTGCATCATTGTGACCGACTCACAAGGGCATTTTTGTCCAATTTTAACTTTTAAATTCATTAAATTAAAATAATGATAAGATAAGCTTTAATGTGGCCAAATCATATTTGCACACCTAAGCTTAAATAAATCATGCCATGTGAACCAATAATAATTAAACAAATTTCATAACATTTATGGAAAAAGTTTAATTAATTAATTATTCAAATATTTAACAATTAAATATCCAAATAATCAATTAATATAATTATTTTTATATATTTATGGCATTTACAATAAATAACAAATACATATATTTATGGCATTTGTCAAAATCTCATTATGACGATTAATTAATGTGTATCTAATTGTATTATGTATCAAATATAAATACACAATAATTACGATGGACCAAAAATGCCTCTATGCATGTGTTATCGTTTAACCGATTAAACGATTCGAATTAACTTTCTTAATCCGATGAAGTATTATGAATAATCTGTATAATTCATATAGCGTTGCCCAAGTGCTCAACGAGTACACTTCATATTGTGGGACTCTCTAAGTTGAGGTTTATCTATCACAAAATCCAATTTCGTGTCCATAATTCACCCACTCATGAATTATGACGACCACGGATAATCTCGCTAAACTATACAAGTCGAGGTCATTGCATACGTATAATCTCTCTGTCACAGGCTATCCATATTATACCTGGGGTATAGATAAAAACGTCAAACCCTTTCGGTATAATATAGTCGACTTTCAATTTACGATCTCTAAATAACACTCGGAATTGATTTCCAAAGTTATACCACGGCCATGGATTTACTAGATCGTAAACACGTGAGGATGCCTATGCCCTGTACACAGGACTGACGGATCCTCTCTTGATACGCACAGGATATCATGAGCATCAGTCCACACCCAACAAATAGGTGGAGGTCTGATCATGAATAGATCGGTGACGTGACTGCCATCAAAGTGTGGAGGATAACTCATATATCCCACTGTGGTATCTCAAGTCAAAATACCATTATGCTCACTCAACTCGAGAAGATTCCTATTGATGTTGGTGTACCATATATTAGGAAATCTTTAATGAGTCGTTCAGTATTTATCAAATAAATACCTATATATCTATACAAGTCTCACGAGACTCATGGTTCATTGGGATAAACCATCAGACCAAGTCACGATATACGACATATACTGGTCTCAGCGGACTTTACTAACCGACCCGTGTTAGCAAATCTTGACCAGGAACTTTATTTAAGGATATATGTCTTATAGTGACACATCCCAATGTCAATTACAAACTACGTTGTAACTGCGCACTATATTGTAAATCATAGGGTCTTTGTCTAATATACACGTATCACTAAACCAGATTTTGTTTCGATCTAATCATAATCAGATATCTAATCGTAATTAGATCGAATAAGTGTATAAAAGACAAGAGGTGCTACCAATAAATAAGTAATATTATGGAAAATGGAATTGCTCATATTTATGAATCGGACATAAATACGATTTGGATTGGCACTCTGAGCACCAACCCCAACAACTTAATGTGATTTACATGAACTAACACGTAAGGGATCTTTGGTTGCATTTCGATACTACGAAACCCTATAGTTATACACTTAGTCTTTACTTACTATGTATACTTCTACTACCGTCACTGCACCTCCACAGCTTTACTTCTAATCTTTTTCCTTTACACTCTTCTCGCCTTTTGCTTGTCTTATGCTATACTAAGAACTCTCGTGGTCTATGCCTCTGGTTCCTTATCCGAAGGATATCTTTTCCTTTCTTTATCCATTACTGTGTCTAACACTGGTTCCTTTGTATCCTAGTCAATACCTGACTACTACTTTATCCTTATATCATACCATCTGAACAACTTCTTTCCTAAATCTCTGATCTAACAATATCTCTTACTTTTATTTTGTTCTTAAGCTATATCCGTAAGTCTTTTGTTCCAGTTTTATTTCATTATACTTTCACTTATTCCTGGGAATTGTTGGGTTTTCTAGGTCAAACCAAGATCAATTAAGCAATAAATCATGTGAATATAAAAAATTAAGATGGCGGAAATACTCACTTTGATCGGCTTGGATGTTGGCGGAGAGTTCAAAACTTTTGTATTTGAGAAGTTGCTCCAAGCTTCCCTTTGATGTATGTTGAGCTTCCAAGCTTCCAAGCATCTCCTTGAATTCCAAACTCATGGATATGTTTCCCTAACACCTTTGTAAGACTCCTTGTGTGTGTTAGCACTTTAAGCTTTGAAGCAAAATCAAGAAGCCATGAGCCCTAGGCTCACAGCATTGGAGAGGAAAAATGGAGAAGGCCATTCGGCCTTGGTGAGGATAGAAAGAGAGAGATGAGTGTTGTGTTTTTGTTTTCCAAAAACCTAATACCAAAAGTCTCACAAAGTTTTGGTATATGGTTTTCCAAAAAGCAAAAGAAACATTTGGAGGGAAAATGACATTAATTGCTCTCAACTACTCCCATCACTCAAAAAGTGACTTGTATCACATCACTCAAAGTTGATATGACTTCCATCATAAAAGGTGACTTGCGATGTGACTTGTGGGCCCCACTTTAATTCAAAATCCGAGTGGGCCCGCAACACATCCCGGGCTCGGGTTCACTAATTTCGAATTAACGAATTTTCTGTTGCGACGTAATTAAATCCAATTTAATTAAATAATTATGCCTAACAAAATTACTATTCACGTCGTCCCCGAATTAATTCTAAATTAATTCGTTTGCCCGAATTAAAATCCAATTTTAATTCCGTCATGAAATCTAATTTCATATAATATATCGAATATATTATTTTATCGATTAATTCTTAATTAATCGTTCTCTCTCTTTAAATAGTGTTTTATCCCAGATAAAATCTCTCCGCAATTAATCCTAGATTAATTTTCTCTCTCATCTAATTAATCCCAGATTAATTATGTTCGAGTCATACGTCATCGGTGAATCTTCAGGAAGCGACCCATGAGATCCCTGGATATGTTGGTAGTAAATCCGGTCATCGGAATATCCAAATACGTGCGTACCTAGTACCACGTTCTTACCGATTTCCAAGACATGGTTGGCTTCTAGCAAAGCACCGTGCCTACCCAATTCTCCAAAAATATTCTTTTAAGGAATATGTAATCTGTGTCAGGCGTAGTATACGTAGTATTGCGTATTGTGATCTAGTATCGAATGTCACATGCAAGACCTGGGGCTGGAAATGTGTCTGCCCCGTACGAAGCATATATCGGATCTCTGGTAACTAGTCTCTATAATCGGATAATCATGACCTAGTCATATTATCCCGATGACTGCAGTACATAAGAGTACTAGTTCCGTATCCTACGTGATCATCATCTCCATATGACTGGAGTGATACTTCCATCTTGACATCACACCCAATATACTACGATTCTCAATATACCCAGAAAAGGCGTACACAGACCTGTTAAATCCCCGGACGACCAAAACCAAAGTATATTGATTGTCGCAAGTATTAGCAATGCAAGTCTCAGGTTAAGATCAAATACACCTACCCTGATTCGGACTTCCATAGACATATAGTCATACTACCAATGGAATTCCGAGGGGTCTATCCAGAGCGAAGCTGTTTCCGTACCATCGGTAAACACAACCTCCTATCACACTTGTATAAATATCCAATACTTAAATATATGAGAATATGTCGTTATGCTCCTACAACGCGCACAAGTGCAATACTAGTCTATTCCGTATTATCGATGTCCAATCTCGATAATACTACGACTATGGATATTTTAATGATTAAACCTTAATGGATTAATACTGTCTCATATCTTATTAATCTGGAACTAATCATATAGACTTTTATCATTTATATATCCCGGTAATCCAATTACAAATGATAAAAGAGCAATTTCCTTTGTCACATAATTAATTTGTACAACAACACCATGTTCTGTACAAATATTGATGATATGAGTCATAATTGTCCAACAATCTCCCACTTGGCCTATAGCCAATCACTTAAGTGTCCTACACCTGAACTATATACGGGTCGCTCAAATTTCTGCTGAAAAACTGCTTTCGTCAGCGGATTTGCAAAGTTATCATTTGATGTAATTTATTCGATCATCACATCGCCACGATGTATGATCCGAACGAATAAGATGAATAGTTAAAGTATATACTTGGATCGTTGATGAGACCATTAATTCTTTAGCCTGTGCTGTAGCCTAGCTCAGCTGCTAACAAAACTACTCCTAATCCAATTAGGATTATATAGATCCAAAGTGCTTCTATTGCTGCCTCAACTGCAGCAATATTCCGCTTTTGTTGTTTATTCGGCAACAGTATCTTCCTTGGAAGATTTCCAGCTCACTGTTCCGTTATTCAAACTATATGGTACCCTTATTGTGACTTATTGTCGTCTTTGTCGGTTTGGAAACTTGCAGCGGTGAACCCAGTCACTTCAAGTTCTCCTTCTCCATTAATTAAGAACGCATCCTTAGTTCGTCAAATATACTCAAGGATGTTCTTAACATCAATCCAGTGACTATCATCTGGATCGGCCTGATTGTGACTCCATATGCTCAAAGCATATTAGACACCAGGTCGCGTACATATTTTTTAATGTACGAGTTCTCGGAGAGTGCCAATAACTTTTAGATCTAGAATAAATGTTGTCTCTCCCAAGTAGTCTATGGAGAATTTTTCATGAAAGCCAAGCTTTCACCGATTTTATTATGGGAATGTCATTTCCAAGAAATGATATGTCATCATTATATAGGACAATCATTGTCAGTGTGCTCCCACTAACCTCCTTATATATACACAATAATCATGTTCATTTTGAATTAAATCATATACCATTATGACTACATCAAAACGTTGGTTCCAAGAACGCAATGCTTGCTTCAATCCATAAATGGATTGATTTAACTTGCAAACCTTGTTTGCTTATTTTGGTACGAAAAAACCATCAGGATGTTGTAAACATCATCCAAAAGGTTTCTGTTTAAGGAAAGCGATTTTTACATTCAGCTGCCATATTTCATAAATGAAACATGCAGTATTAGCAAACATTATCCAAATGGATTAAACCATGGCAACGTGTAAAAGGTTTCGTCATAATCGACACAATGTTGATAACGATACCCTTTTTGCTACAAGTCTGGCTTTGTACGTTGGTATGTTGTCATCCATGTATGTCTTTCTTGAAGACTTATATAGTACCAATAGGCACAATGCCTTCCGGTACATCAATCAGTGTCCAAACTTGGTTGGTATACATGGAATCCATTTCGGACATCATGGCACTTTGCCATAATAGGGAGTCGATACCTTGTATCACTTCCTCATACGTAGTCGGTTCGTCTTCCTCAATAAGATTGACATCTTCATGAGGTGAGATCAGAAACCCATACCTCTCAGGTTGTTTTCTCACTCTCTCCGACTTACGCGGTTCTTGTGTATTCGAAGATTGTGGTACAGTTTCATCCCTGATGAACTGTTTTTATTCCGTTAAGGAATCAGTGCCTGGATTTGTATTACTCCGATTTTCATCGAGTTTTACTTTCCTCCCACTTACCACTGCATATAGGTATTCCTCTTAGGAAAACCGCATGGAGAGCAACAATTACATTGTTCTCTTGTGAGTTGTATAAGTACTATATTTTGGTTACCCTAGGATAACCTACAAATTAGGCACTTATCCGATTTGGGTTTTAGTTTGGTATCATCCAAACATATGCCTAGCATTCCCAAATCTTCAGGAATGAGAAAACCTGGTTTCTTTCCTGTTCATATCTAATATGAAATTTGTCTAACAGATTTTTCATGGAACCTTATTCAAAATAAGTATTGCACTATTTAATGGGTATTCCTAGAAGGAAAATGGTAGCTCAGAACGACTCATAATTAACCTTACCATGTCCAACAAAGTTCGGTTTCTCTGTTCGGACACACCATCAAATTGAAGTGTTCCGAGATGAGTCCTTTATGAAAGAATACTATACTCTTTCAAATATTCGAGAAACTTATTGCTTAAGTATTTTCATCACGGTCCAATCGTGATGTTTTAATACTCTTCACGGTCTGTTTTTATACTTCGTGTCGAAACTCTTTGAATTTATCAAAAGTTTCCGATTTATGTTTCACAAGATACATATAACCATAACGCGATGCCACATCCGTAAGGGTTACGAAGTATTCATATCCACCTCTAGCCTAGCTAGACATGGGCCCACTTATATCACTATGAACGAGGGCTAACAGATCGGTGGCACTTACACTTTTACCAAGTAAAAGGTGTTTTAGGCACTTTACCCAATAAAATAGATTCGTAGACATCATTTAAATTAGAATCAAATCCGTCCTAGTATCCACTCTTCGAAAGTGTGGATATACGAGTCTTGTTAATGTGTCTCAGATAATAATGCCACAAATAAGTCTCATCCGATTAATTTAGTTTGAGCTATTTATTTTTCATGTTATATGTTTGAGATTCATTTATATTCAAAATATAAATACTGTTATTCACATCTAATGTGTTTATCTCAATATCATCTTTATAAAATAAAACACTTAGTGTTCTAGAATATAAAGGTATACCCGCAACGGGTTAAACTTAGATATAGATATAATGTTTCTAGTCAAACTAGGTACAATATAACAGTTTCCTAATTTAGGTACATGCCCCAAGGGCAATTCCAAAACTTAGGTTTCCACGGTTAAAACAGTGACTCTCGTCCCGTTTCTGACTCGCAGGTAGATCTCATCTGAAGTCAGTCTTCTGCTAATCAGCAGATTCTGCACATCAGTACATATTTATGTACCACATCTAGTATCAAAAATCCAATTTTGAAACTAGTAGTGAATATGTTCATGACAAACATACTTGAAGTCGGAGCCTAACCTCGTCTTCACTTCCTTCATGTCTGCCTTGTCCATACGGCAGTCACGCTTCAGTGACCCCGTTTGCCACATTTTAGGTAGACATCTTGGGATATGTCATTTGTCTTCCCAGAAGACTGTAATGATTTTGCCTTTGCCCATTTTAGAAGCTCTGGCTCTGCCTCCTAGAGCATAGCCATCAACTCTCCAAGAGTTTTTCTCTTGGTTCATAACGAACCTGCCCCAGCTTTCGGGTAGAGACTATAAGATCAAATCTTTGGTAGTCTCGGCCACGTAGGTAATGCCCAGCTAACCTAGCTGATCGATGTCAGCAATCATCTGCGCACCTAGTGCTCGACAGATGTACCCTCTGACATACACGAGCGAAAGAGCTTCTTTTACAATTTGTACTTCTAAGATCTAAGAATAGATCTATGAAGATCCTTTATTTTCAACATCATGGTATAAGGATCTAATCCTTAGTTTTTGACGACAAAATTAAAGTGTCATTGCGGTAAGCGTAACGGATTGAGCACTAAAGTTATCATCACCATGAGTCTTCCAAAACTCATGCTCCACTATTTGCTCAACTCCGGGCTTAGGCCCGAGATGTTTCTCTATCAAATAGAATAACTTCTCAGTTCCCAGGACTATCCTGAGGTTTTATTCCCAATTTGAAAATTAAAGCCGTTTAAAAACATTTTCACCCAGGATTATGTTCTAAACGCTAATCTTTCAGTTATCTTGATTTTAATAGTCCAACTATCCAATCATCGATTTCGGGTACTATTGAATATAATGATTACTATAGTCTAACTATATAATCAACTACTATTTAATTGGTTAAATTCAAATATATTGATTACTATAATCCAATTATATAATCAACTATAAATGATGTAGTTTGAATACAGTCCAGCTGTTTAATTAAAACAATAATTAAATATTAGTCCAACTAATATATATTTATTAATAAATAATGACGAAAAATGAAATGAGTGCGTATTGGCAAGTATCTAAACGAAATTGCAAATATTTGTATTCAATACTAATTCTATATTTAATCCCAAATTAAATAATTACACTTTATTAATGAGCCTTTGCGACTTAGATTCTAAATCAAATCTTAATGGGTCTCAAAGCCCAATTTACATCCAATGTCAATTTAATTTAAAGTCCAATTGTTGGAAGAGAGAGAGAGATTTGTGTATTAGCTTTTTGTTTTCCAAAAACAAATAAAACATATATCAAAATCCTTTTCCAAAAATTCAAGCAATAAATGTTTTCTATCAACTCACATCAACTCACATCAATCAATCAAATCAAGTGACAAGTTGTCACATCACTCAAAGTGACTAATGATTTGACGATTGATGCGACTAATGATTTGACACTTGATTTGACTTGCGTGCCGCACTCGAATTCGAAATGCGAATGCGCTTGCAAACAATCTCGGGCTCGGGCTCGGGTTCGCTAATTCCAAATTAACAAATTTTCCGTTGCGACGTAATTAAATGATTATGCCTAGCAAAATCACTATTCACGTCGCTAACGAATTAATTCTAAATTAATTCGTTCGCCCGAATTAAAATATAATTTTAATTCCACGTCGAAATCCAATTTCATTTAATATATCGAATATATTAATTAATCGATTAATTCCAAATTAATCGTTATCTCTCTTTAAATGATATTTTATCCCAGATAAAATATCTCCGCAATTAATCCCAGATTAATTTTCTCTCTAATCTAATTAATCCCAGATTAATTAAAAGTGTGAGTCATACGTCATCGGTGAATCTTCGGGAAGCGACCAATGAGATCCCCGGATATGTTGGCAGTAAATACGGTCGTCGGACTATCTGAACACGTAAGTACCTAGTACTATGTTTATACCGATTTACAAGACAAAGTTGGCTTCTAGCAAAGCACCATGCCTACCCAATTCTCCAGAAATATCCTTATAGGAATATAAGGATCTATATCAGGCGTAGTATACGTAGTATTGCATATTTCGATCCAATATCAGATGATCACATGCAAGGCCTGGGGCTGGTACAGTGTCTGTCCCGTACGAAGCATATATCGGATTACGAGCAACTAGTCTCTTTATTATCGGATAATCATGACCAAGTCATATTATCCCGATGGTTGCAACCCTTTGGAGAATCAGTTATGTATCCCTACGCGATCATCATCTCCATATGACTGGAGTGATACTTCCGTCTTGACATCACACCCAACACACTACGATTCTCAATATACCCAGTAGAGGCGTACACAGAACCTGTTAAAGCCCTGGACGACCAAAACCAAAGTATATTGATTGTCGCAAGTATTAGCGGTGCAAGTCTCAGGTTAAGACCAAATACACCTACCCTGATTTCGGACTTCCATAGACACATAGTCATACTATCCAGAGCGAAGCTGTTTCCCATACCATCGGTAAAACACAACCTCCTATTACACTTGCATGAGTATCCTATACTCAAATATATGAGAACTATGTTGTTGTGCCCTCACAACACGCACAAGTGTAATACTAGTCTTTTACGTATTTATCGATGTCCAATCTCGATGATACTCTGACTAGGGATATTTAATGATTTATCCTTCATGGACTGATACTGTCTCATATCATTCTCAATCCAGGAATAAATCATAAGGACCTCCTATCATTTATACATCTTGGTGATCTAATCACAAATTATAAGAGAGCAATCTCCTTTGTCACATAGTTAATTTGTACAACAACACCATGATATGTACAAATAGTGACGATATGGGTCATAATTGTCCAACAATCTCCCATTTGGCCTATAGCCAGTCACTCGAGTGTCTAACACCGAACTATGTACGGTTGGCTCAAATTGCTGAGAAAAGGTTTTCGTCAGCGGATTTGCATGATTATCGTATGAAGTGATTTATACGATCATCACATCGCCACAATGTATGATCCGAACGAATCAGATGAATATCGAAGTATGTATCTGGATCGTTGATGAGATCGTTAATTCTTTAGCCTGTGCTGAAGCCTAGCTCAGCTATTAAAAGAACTATATCTAATCTAATTAGATTATTATCGACCCAAATGGCTTCTATTGCTGCCTCAGCTGCAGCAATAACCTGCATTTGTTGTTTATTCGGTAACAATATCTTGCTTGGAAGATTTCCATCTCACTGTTCCGTTATTCAAACTGTATAGTACCGTTTGCGACTTTTAGTCCTTTAATTGGTTTGGAAACTTGCAGTAGTGATCCCAGTCAATTCAAGTTCTCCTTCTCCACATATTAAAAGAGGATCCTTAGTTCTCTAAGATACTAAAGGATGTTCTTAACATCAATCCAGTGACTATCACATGGATTGGCCTGATTGTGAATCCATATGCTCAAAGCGTATGAGACACCAGGTCGCGTACATTTTTCAATGTACGAGTTCTCGGAGAGTTTTTTTTATGAAAGCCAAGCTTTCGCCGATTGTTATATGGGAATATCATTTCCAAGAAATGACATATTATCATTATTTATATAGGACAGCCACTGTCAGTGCGCTCCCACTAACCCTCTTATATACAGAAGAATCATTTCGTTTTGAATTAAATCATAAACCCTTATGATTATATCAAAATGATAATTCCAATAACCTAATGCTTGCTTCAATCCAAACATGGATCGAATAACCCGCAAACCTTGTTTGCTAGTTTTGGTACGACAAAACCGACAGGATGTTGTAAACATCCTCCAAAAGGTTTCCTTTTCAGGAAAGCGATTTTCCCGTTCAGCTGACATATTTCATAAATGAAACATGCAGCTTTAACAAGCATTATCCAAATGGATTTACTGTGGCAACAAGTAAAAGGTTGAATCGTAATCAACAAATGTTGATAACGATACCTTTCCGCTAAAAGCCTAGCTTTATACGTTGGTATGTTACCATCCATGTATGTCTTCCTTGAAGACTTATAAGTACCAAGAGGCACAATGCCTTGTTGTACAACAACTAGTTTCCAAACATAGTTGATATACATGGAATCCTTTTCGGATTCATGAAACTTTGTCATAATAGGGAGTCGATACCTTGTATCACTTCCTCTTACGTAGTCAGTTGGTATTCCTAAAAAAGATCGACATCTTTATGAGGTGAGATCAGAAACCCATACCCCAGGTTGTTTTCTGACTCTCTCCGACATACGCGGTTCTTGTGTATTCGAATATTACTGGTATAGTTTCATCCTTGATAAACAATTTGTGTTCCATTAGGAATCGGTGCCTGGAACAGTATTACTCCGATTTTCATCGAGTTTTACTTTCCTCCCACTTACCACTGCATATCGGTATTCCTCTTAGGAAAACCGCATGGCGAGCAACAATTAGATTTTTCTCATGTGAGTTGTATAAGTACTATACTTTGGTATCCCTAGGATAACCTACAATTGGCACTTATCCAATTTGGGTTTTAGTTTGGTATCATCCAAACATATGCCTAGCATACCCAAATTTTTCAGGAATGAGAAACCCAGTTTCTATCTTATTCATATCTAATATGAAATCTGTCAAACAAACTTTTATGGAACCTTATTCTAAATAAGATATGCACTGTTTAAAGCTTATCCGTTGAAGGAAATGGTAGCTCAGAGCGACTCATGATTAACCTTATCATGTCCAACAAAATTCGGTTACTCTGTTCGGACACACCGTCAAATTGACGTGTTCCGGGAGAAGTCCTCATTGAAAGAATACTATACTCTTTCAAGTATATTAGAAACTCATTGCTTAAGTATTTTCCATTACGGTCTTACCGTGACGGTTTAATATTTTAGCCGATCTGTTTGTTTATTTCGTGTCGAAACTATAAAAGTTTTCGATTTGTGTTCCAAAAGAAACACTTAACCATAATGCGATGCCACATCCGTAAAGGTCATGAAATATTCATATCCACCTCTAGCCTAGCTAGACATGGGCCCAATTGCTTCACTATGAACTAGGGCTAACGGATCGGTGGCATTTGTACTTTTACCAAGTAAATAGTGTTTTAGGCACATTGCCCAATAAACTAGATTCGTAGACTTTTTTTTAATAGAATCAAATTTGTTCGAGTACCCACTCTTCGAAAGTGTGAATATACGAGTCTTGTTTAATTGTGTCCCAGACATCAATGCCACATTTAAGTTTCTTCTGATCAAATCAATTTGAGCTGTTTGTTTGTCATGTTGTACGTTTGAGATTTATTTATATTCAAAATATAAATTATGTTATTTCACATCTAATGTGTTTATCTCAATATCATCTTTATATAATGAAACACTTTAGTGTTCTAGAATATAAAGGTTCACCCACAACGGGTTAAACACTGATATAAAGATAATGTATCTAGTCAAACTAGTTACATTTTAACAGTTTCCTAATTTAAGTACACACCCGTAGGGTAGTTCCTAAACTTAGTTATCTACGGTTAAAACAGCGACTTTCGTCTCGTTTTCAATTCGCAGATAAATCTCAACTGAAGTCAGTATCCTGCTCATAGCAGATTCTTAACATCAGTAGATTTATGTATCACACTAAGTATCTAAAATCCAATTTTAATACTAGTAGTGAACATTTTTATGACAAACATATTTGAAGTCAGAGCCTTGCTCGTTTTTCAATTCCTTCATGTCCACTTTGTCCAAACGGCAGTCACGCTTCTGCGATCCCGTTTGCCATAATTTAGGCAGACATTTTGGGATATGTCATTTATCTTCCTAGAAGATTATAATGATTTTGCCTTTACCCTTTTTCACATTCCAGAAGCCTTTGGCCAAGCCTTGGGTTTCTAGAATATTGAAGTAAGGTGCGCCTTGCGCTATTTGCCATATTGCAAACTTTGACTTTGTCTCCTTGAGAATAGTCATTAACTCTCCAAGAGTTTAATATTGCAATTTAGTACTTCTAAAATCTAAGTATAGATTTATGAAGATCCTTCAATTTCATTATCATACTTTAAGGATCTAACCCTTAGTTCTGACAAAGAAATTAAGGAGTCTACTGCGATAAGCTTAATGGATTAAGCACTAAAGGTATCATCACATAAATCTTCCAAAGATTATGCTCTACTATTTGTTTAAGTCCGGGCTTAGGCATAATATGTTATTTTATCAAATAAAGTAACTTATTAGTTTCCATGACCATCCTGAAATTAATTCCCAATTTGAAAAATAAACCATTTAAATACATTTTCCCTAGGATTATGTCTTAAATGTCAATCTTTCAATTATATCTTGATTCTAATAGTCCAACTATTTAATCAATGATTTACGGTACTATTTATTATAATGATTATTATAGTCCAACTATGTAATCAAATATAATTAATTAAATCAAATATATTGATTATTATAATCCAATTATATAATCAAATATAAATGAATAGTTTGAATACAGTCCAACTGTTTTATTAAAACAACATTTAAATATTAGTCCAACTAACATTTAATTTATTTGACGAATGATATTTGATTGAGCGCGTATGGCAAGTAATTAAACGAATATTGAAAATTTAATTCTTGCCTCCCACTATTTTTCGGCAAGCCTCTAACCCTCTGTCGAGTATTCGGGAAATCGTGTTTCCTATTGGGCTAGGATCCCGTTAAATATCACACAATCTTGACTTTGGCCAACAAATTGTATGATAATTAACTAGGTAGATCTCTAAGATCAATTAGATCCAATCCAATTCCTAGATCCAGTAGGGGGACAGCCAAGTCCGAAACATATATCTTATATATGCCAATATATCCAATATATTACCCAACCTTTTTCCTCTGAATCAACTAAGCCTTGGCTTTGGCACAACAAACTTAGTGATCCCAATCAAGCGCGACCCATTGACCATGGAAAGCTTCGTAATCAATGTCGATAGACAAGAAGTGGTCTTGACTTTGGCCAACAAACCACAACTTGGACAAGACACCAATATGGAACAAAGCTCTCATGATTCAAACACATCCTCGACGGACAAAGGCCTTGACTTTTGCCAACAAACCAATGCCAGTCTCGGATCTTGAGTAAGAATCACTCAATGGAAGGAAAAACGCTTAATATTTTGTGAGGGTTTTTCGAATGCAAATTGGCAACCAATTTATTATCTTTGTTAAGGTCTCATCATCATACACCCTTAAACATGCATTCTAAATACATAATAAAGCACATATAATAAAATAAAATGATATGCGGATGGATACTTTACACAATAATCCTAGATCAAATCTCTTCATTCCTCTCTCCCGCTAGTACAAGTATTTGCTTCTACCCGTTACACTACACTTCTAAAGAAACCTCATTTACATTGAAGGGAATAGGTGAGAAGAGAATACAAAGAATAAGGAGGTAATAAGGCTGGACACGCAGGTCCAATTAATAAATTCCAAATTTATTACAACAATTTCTAAAATTGCCACACCCATCTAATATTCATATGATATACATTATTCATGCATCGCAACCATGTATTCACACAAGCATGTTATCAATCAATCTAATCAAATTAATTAATATGATAATTAATGACCATCCAATGTTCAAACGACGATTTGATTTTGTGCGAGTCAAACTCGTTTTGCGAATAAGTACGAATTCTCGAATTAAATTAAACTACAAAATTAAATCCAATTCAATTTGTATTTAATACTAATTCGCTATTTAATTCCAAATTAAATACTACACTTTATAAACGAACCTTTACGACTTAAATTCCAATTTAATCGCTACGGGTCCCAAAGCCCGATTAACGTCCAACGTCAATTTAATTAAAGTCCAATGGGCTTAATTTCTTAAGGCGTGGACTTTTGGTCAACTCGGGTCAAACCCAATAACCAAAGTCCAATCAAGGAGTTACTCCATAAGCCTAGAAATCAATTTAGGCCCATTAGGCCCAATTAAACTTAAGGTACATTAGTCGCATTTGGGCTTTATGGAAGCGGTTTTGGGCTCAATTGGATCCGACCAATTTAGCCTAAACCCAACTTAGTACAACCAAATCCAATAAGCCCAATAACAACTTTACAAGCCCAAATCCAATTTAAATCCAATTTAATTAAACACAAAAATTCCAAATTTCATATTTAATTAAACTTAAGTGTATAACATAATTAATTACATAAATCAACATTTACAAATCATCAATTTACACAACTAATCATGCTCATTTAGATTAAATCATGTCCAACACAATTTAACAAAAATCAAACCCAATTACATGCTATATTGCTCTCGGCAATGGAGGGGATTTTGTATCCGATTCGATTTCAATCCAATTAAATCCACAATCGACATTAAATCAATATCCTCAATCGTTTCAAGTCATCCAATGATCAACGAAACAAAAATTACCAAGAATTAGGGCATGAGGAGGATTCAGCCAAGCCTTCCAATTTGGGGAAAAATGTTCCAAACACAATTTCTTGAAATTGATCAAATCAAACTTGAATTAAAACACATTTAAGCATATTCATTCATCCAATTTCATAAATTCATGCTCAAAATCAATTTACCCAAATTTTAAGCCCTAATCAAATTTCATGCTTTTTAATCGCTCTAATACCATTGTTGGAGTTTCTACTTTCTACGGCCCCGAGGATCGAATAATAAGCATAAAATGTATGTGCGAATACAACGAGGGAGTTGCAGAATACTCACATCGATCGGTTGAGTGACGCGGCAATGAACAAAAAAATGATTTTCTACCCTCTGTCATGCTCGGCAGCGAGCTGCTGTTGGGCTCCATTTTCGGCCATTGTTGGTCCTTCGTCAAGCTCCAAGCTTCGTCAAATGATCCCAAGCTCATGTGTTGACTTCCCTATCACCTTCGCATGTCTCTCGCAGTGCTAGCTCTTGATGATTTTGCCATAAAATCACCACACTTTTCTTCCCTTGCTCTCGGTTTTCTGCCAAAAACAGAAGAACAAGAACAGCCCCTCCATGGGCGTGAGATATGAGAGAAAAAATGGAAGAGATAGAGAGATTTGTGTATTAGTGTGGGGACACAGAAACTAGACGACGCATGATGTCCTAGGCTCGTGGCCTAGTCGGGTAACATCAAACTTAGTATACCCGATTGAACATATCTTACATTCAACCGAACACACATCAACCGGCGCGGCAAAGCATCGTGTAAAGGGTTTTAACCCCTCCAAATATGGGACCTTAAATCCGAATTATTAAGCCCATGCACTCGATCGCATCATGCATACAAAGGATAAAGACAATAACATCAAACTTAGTATGCCCGATTGAACATATCTTACATCCAACCGAACACACATCAACCGGCGCGGCAAAGCATCGTGGTAAAGGATTTTAACCCCTCCAAATATGGGACCTTTAATCCGACTTACTAAGCCCATGTGCTCGATTGCATCATGCATAAACAAGTAACATGCAGAATTCAAATGACGAAAAATAAATAAATCAAAGCAATATAAAACAAAAGAAGGTGTCGTTTACTCAAGTGGTACGTGAAGTTGTATCCCGAGTACAGATCATACTACCGTCCATTCGGAATCGGCTATGAAATTTATGTCCGGGTTTCCATCCGATATACCGCGAGAGTTGACACATCTTTCATTTTATTCCAAGGCCACAACATACAATATTTCGTAATACATGCATATTTATCTACTCAAGGCCACAACATGCATTTTAACATAACAATCATGCGAACAATACTCAATAAATAATAAAAATAAAATAGAAAATGAATGTGGAAAATACCCTCAGGTCTAACCTTTTTTCCGACTTTCGGACTTGCGTTTCACGGAGATCGGAAGGGTAAAGCTCCTCAACTTCTCCGGTTCACTGGTTTAGCGTCTTAGCTCACTGTTTTTCTGTTTTGCTTGCTGTTTGGCCTCCATTTCGCTGTTGTTTTTGTTGTATTTTCTGGTTACTGTTTTTGGTAATTATGGGACTGTTTTGCTTACTGTTTTGGGTAGTTGAGGGTCGGTTTATAGGGCAGTTTTGGTGGCAGTTTTTTCACTGTTTGGGGGATTGTTTTAAGAGATTTGGGTACTGTTTTTGGGGTGTATTATGGAGGGTATAAGCGGCAGTTCAAGGCTTGTTTTCAAGGCTGTTTAAGGCTTATTTGTGGCTTATGGCAGTGGGTGCTTATGTGAGTGGAACGGTTGGTTGCGTGGCTATGAGAGGAACGGCTGGTTGCGTGGCTGTGAGACTTTGGTGTGAAGGGTTCTTTTGTGCCCAAAGGAGCAGGTTGATGACGTCGTGGCTTGTGGCTGAGAGTTGTGTGTGGCGAGAGTTGTGTGCTGAGGGCTATGAGCTGGGCGCAAACGTGAGGGCTAGGCGTGTGCTGGGTGAAGTGGCAAGGCATGTGGGCTGATTTACGTGTAAAGAGAGGGCAGTTGGCTTTTTGTTGAGGGACGTGTGGGCTATGGAGCTAAGGGCGTGATGGCTGGGTACGTTTGATGCGTTGTGGAGATTGTGGAGGGCTTGGTGCATGAAGGCAAGGAGCAGGTGTCGTGGAGTTGGGTGAGTGTCAGGGGGCCATGCGAGGCTTCTTCACGTGGAGATGGCTTGTGTTTGTTGGCAGGCTAGGATTGTTTGTGGAGAGAGAGGGACCGAATGCTATTAGGGTTTATTTTTTTGTGTTAGCCGTGAGTGAGAGAGAGCCCTTAGGGTTGATTTAGTGTGTGTTTTATAGTTGTCAATTAGGGTTTGCATGGATAGGGATTTGTAATATCTAATTAGTGTCACAAAAGGAAAATATATATTTGATTGGGGGACAAATTTTGGTGAATTAGGAAGGTTGAATATTTGATTGGTTTAGATTAGGAATACAAAATATTTAATTTGTTATGATTGATTTTAATTAGGCATTTAATTTGTTAATTAGGTGAGTAAATACTTTAAATTGGTGAGTGATTTATTAAATTAGGAAGTGATTTATTTTAATTTGGTATTAGATTTTAATTAAATATTTGTTTTAATTTAATTTAGATTTAATTTAATTTAATTTGTTTTAATTTAATTTAAATTGGAATTTAATTTGTGTGATTTTATTTGTATTGGATTTTAATTTAATTTAAATTAGTTAACTTTAATTTAATTTAATTTGTGACATGTATTTTAAAGGTTTTATTATTTTGGATTGGGCTTGGGTGAGATGGGCTTGGATGTGGGGTTTTGGGCCAAGGTTAAGTGTTTGCGGGTTTTTTAAGCTAAAGGGGCTTTAAAACGGAGATCCACCAGCGAGCCCAAAGCTAAACAAGCGAGTCAAATTCGACAAAGTACTGATTTCCATCTTTTCCCTTCCGACGTCTATTTCCCGCGGCTTCCGCGACTTAAAAGGTAGTGCCTCCAAATGAGACTCATCATCGGGTCTTACATGCAAAAATGCAGTGCCTACAGTCGCCCCCACTTTGATGGGACTTGTGTAATGTGTAACAGTGACAATCCTATCAAAGTTATGTAATGCATTTTCACTTACCTGGCTCGCCAGCTATTGCTTAACTTACTGTTGTGTTGAGTCGATTTTGTTGTGAGGTGATACATTCTCAAACCAAGTTGAGGAGAGGTGGTCCATTCTCGGACCGTTTCGATGAGAGGTGGTCCATTCTCGAACCGTTACCATGGTGTGGTCCATTCCCGATCCGTGCTCCATTCTCAGAGTGCCATTCCCGACTTGTCCATTCCCGAACCATTACTGTGATGCGGTCCATTCCCGAACCTTGCTCCATTCTTGGAGTGTCATTCCCGGCTTGTTCATTCCTGAATTGTGTTTCCATTCTTGGAGTGCCATTCCCAGCTTGTTCATTCCCGAACTGTGCTTCCATTCTTGGAGTGCCATTCCCGGCTTGTTCATTCCTGAACTGTGCTTCCATTCTTGGAGTGCCATTCCCGGCTTGTTCATTCTCGAACTGTGTTTTTCCATTCTCGGAGTGCCATTCCCGGCTTGTTCATTCTCGAACTGTGCTTCCATTCTTGGAGTGCCATTCCCGGCTTGTTCATTCTCGAACTGTGTTTCCATTCTTGGAGTGCCATTCTCTCGCTTGTTCATTCTCTCGAACTGTGTTTCCATTCTTGGAATGCCATTCTCGGCTTGTTTATTCTCGAACTGTGTTTCCATTCTTGGAGTGCCATTATCGGCTTGTTCATTCTCGAACTGTGTTTCCATTCTTGGAGTGCCATTCCTGGCTTGTTCATTCCCGAACTGTGTTTCCATTCTTGGAGTGCCATTCCCGGCTTGTTCATTCTTGAACTGTGTTTCCATTCTTGGAGTGACATTCTCAGCTAAACTGATACTGATGCTGATGTGGGCCTCGCCCCCAGAGTGCCATATCCGGCAAGACAGATTTTGATGATGATGTGGGCCTTGCTCCCAGAGTGATGCTGATGTGGGCCCCGCCCCCAGAATGATGTGGGCCTCGTCCCAAACTGATACTGATATGGGCCTCGCCTCTGGGACTTATCCCCGAGACTGAAACTGATATGGGCCTCAACCCCAAACTGATGCAGATGTGGGCCTCACCCCCAACTGATACTGATATGGGCCTCGTCCCCAGAGTGATACTGATATGGGCCTCGCCCCCAACTGATACTGATATGGGCCTTGCCCCCAACTGATACTGATATGGGCCTCACCCCCAACTGATATTGATATGGGCCTCGCCCCCAACTGATACTGATATGGGCCTCGCCCCCAAGTGATACTGATATGGGCCTCACCCTCAACTGATACTGATATGGGCCTCACCCCTAGACTGATACTGATATGGGCCTCGCCCCCAACTGATACTGATATGGGCCTCACCCCCAACTGACACTGATATGGGCCTCACCCCCAACTGATACTGAAATGGGCCTCGCCCCCAGCTGATACTAATGTGGGTCTCGCCCCTGGGACTCATCCCCAAGACTGAAACTGATATGGCCTCAACCCTGGGACTCATCCCTGAAACTACTACACATATGTTGCTGATCTAGTTGGCTTGTCTTGCTTTTCTTTCTCTTTCTTTCTTTGAATGTGAATACATAACAAACACAAACAACAAAAAAGAATGCAAAATATGTTACGGTATGCATGCATGTATGAGTGAATTTTTATCCCGTTGGTTAGGTCTTCTGCCAATTCTCTTAGCGACTGCTCAGTCTTCTTTTCCTCAGGCAAGCTACTGCTTCAATCTGTCTATGTTGATCGGCTCGGTGAACTAATTCCCTTCCAAGTCTGATATTTTCACTGCCTCTATTTCCCAATTTCTGAATGTTTATCTTATCTTTTCTGTTTGCTTATTTCGAGGGTTCCCCGTGTTCATCACTGGATTCCATAGTACCAAGGTGAATACTTTTCTCAAATATACTCACGTTGCAGAAGAGATTCAGCGAAATGAACATCTTTATTATCATTTAAGAAAATGGTTCGAACAGGTAGACTAAATCAATGTCTTTATTAAAAATGCAGGATCAAATAGACTAGGAGGAACAGCTCCATCATCCGCAGCACTGCCTTTTCCTTGGCCTATGGTTCTTTGTCATCCATGTAAGAAGCTTGGTGGTTGAGGGTTTGGAGGACAAAAGTTTCGGGCAATCCAGAGTTGATCATGTAGGTGGGTGGTGGAACGGAGTGGTAGTTTGGTAGAGGGTTTATGTGTGTGTTGGGTTGTTTTTTTCATGGGTTGGGTATTTTATGGGAATCTATGAGATCTTGAATTTCATGCCTGAGGCGGGTGCAGTTGTCGGTGTCATGGCCATGTAGCTGGTGGAAGTGACAATAAAGGTTCATATTTTCGGGCAATCCAGAAGTTGTTTGCCTTCTAACGGTTTCAAGAGTCCTTGTCCCTGTAACTTTTCAAACACCCTTGACAAAGGTCTACCAGGTTGGAGAATTGCCTGTTTCTACGGTAACGACCTCAGCAGTAGCGGGCTTGGTCTCAGAAGGCCCCCCAAAATTTCTTTTATTCTGGCCATAAAAATTTCTGTTTTCAGCCTCCCCTTCCTCAATATCCATGACATTTTCCCTCAACTGTCGAAAATCAGAAATCATCGAAGTCATCCTCTTCAGCTTACCATAAATAGAGGGCTTGGTGCCCTTGATAATCATCTTAATTTGGTCTTTCTCTGAATTCCGAGTCTGCATTTTCAAAAGCTGGCTTCTCCAGCGATCCACATACTCTTTGAAACTTTCTTCTGGCTTCTACTTAGTATTCTCCAAATCACGGAGTGACAAGTCAATCTCTAAGTCTGTAACATATTGTTTCAGAAAAGCATCAGCTAGTTCCTTCCAATCTTCATTAACCTTCTTCTTAAGGCTATGATACCAAACCACAGGTGCCCCCTCGAGTGACATCCCGAACATCTTTTGGACTTGGCGTTGTGATAGGCCCATTGAACTCATGACTGAGACATATTGCTGCAGATGGACCCTCGGGTCTCCATTCCCATTAAAATTGGCCATGTCGGGCATTTTAAACTGATCTGGCAGCTGTTCTCCGAAGGTCATTGCCTCATAATCTAACAATTATTCATGTTTACCCCTCATTTTGCGGGTAACTGACTCAACCTAATCCCGAAGCTTCTGAAATTCTACCTGAGACCCAATCACTTTGCCTGTTGCATACTCTGCCATGTCATCATCAAAAGTGGGGATATCATCCCCCAACCCATTCGAAGGCTCCTCGCGCCTCACATTCTCAGAATTTCCCCCAGCATGGGGCACAGCCATATTTTCCATTGCAGTAGTCAAGGCTTGCAACTGTTCGGTAATCTTGGCGAAACCATTTTCTAACTGATCTATCCGGGATACCTCGTTATCGGATGTACTCATATCTTTTTACCGGTCTTTTAGTGAGTCTTCACTCTTCCCCAACCCAACGGGAATCTATGATGGCTTTTAGAACACAAGGGTTTAGCATGATGCGTGTATGCATGAAATGAATGAGACGCATGTGATACAAGGAATATATCAATTTATTAAAATTTTCATACAATTGGCCCATCATCATTTTAGAAGCTTTTGGGCTAACTGTCATCGGAGTGAACTCGTCCCAGTTTAAATGGCCCAACAAGTTCACATCTCATGGCAAGAAGTCCAACCGTATCCAAATGATAATGTTCCTAAACAAAGCACAAAATGGCCCATCAATATTTAGAAGCCTTTGGCCCAATCGTCATAAGATACGTTCTTGTCCCAGTTTAAATGGCCCAACAAGTCCATATCCCATGACAAATGGTCCAAATGAATCCAAACGATGATGTTCCCAAACACAAGCATAAAAGAAAGATAATGCAAACATAAAACAATAATTTCTACAGAATGGCCCATCAACATTCAGAAGCTTTGGGCCTAATGGTCATAAGGTACGAACTCGCCCCAGTTTAAATGGCCCAGCAAGTTCGCATTTCTGACAATAGTCCAACTGCATCCAAATGAGGATGGTCCACAAGCACATACTCAAGGAAATAATTGTTACTCTAACCATACAACCCTGTTCTATGGGTGGGTTCGCAAGAGTGTAGACAAAGGCTATCACCGGCGAAGATGGCCCACAACTAGGTCTCCCCAATCAAGGGTTCGAGCGGCCAAGTGAGCGCACCCTTTTTTATACACTAAGGTACGTGCCAGTAAGCTATGGTGTGTGACCGACTGTCAAATGGATTTCCCGTTGTAGATTCCCCAGAGGGAGGGTGGAGTGAGGCTCACTTAAATACCCAAGCCTCTTAGGCTCTTATCGCTTGGTGTCAGGAATAAACAACGAGTCCTCCAAATTAGTCCATCACAATAGGCTACGAGTAGATGGCTATCTAGGTGCCTTCACAGCTTTTCCTTCTAGAAAGATAGTGAGTGAAGGAAGACACCAAACCATTACCTAGCCTCAAAATGCCTTTGATTAAACCACCATTTTATCCACTATAGACACGGTCAATTAGAACATAAATCCAAACATTACAAGACAATATTTCGGGGCCGATTCTCTATCCCCAGTGGAGTCGCCAGACTGTGGGGACACAGAAATTGGATGACACATGCTGTCCTAGGCTCGCGGCCTAGTCGGGAGTACGGAGTAGCCACGGGGGACTAAACTGGAGAATAATGGAGTCGCCACCCGATGTGAACCGGGAAAATGAGATTTAAGGCCGCACTCACCCCTCGCAGGGAAGACCTCAAACCGTTGGGTTCGGAATGGTCCCTTACTTATGTCACTTATAATGAAAGGATTTGTGTAATAATTTAATCAAGTTAAGTAACACTTATTTCCAAGAGTATCATGCTTCTAAATCCATATGCGCAAAAAATAAAACTTACACCTAAATTTGCATATATTTCACATCTAAGATTACATTCTTGAAAGTACATCAAAGTAACAACGAACATACAACTTCATTGGCATATTGTATTCATGGAAACACAAGCACACACTAACCACACAAGCACACATAAAGGCGAATCAAATGATGGCGAACATGTGATTTCATAGACATATCATAAACAAATAGCCATTACATGTCCATGCACAAATAAAAGAGTCAAATAAGTACATAATGCAAAAAGACACTTCAGGATACAATTAGGCATTAAAGTAAGCATGTTATGACGTGGTGCAAAAGAAGATAACTAATATGGACACAAACACACATGTGAGAAATTTTCCAAGTGGTACGTGGAATTGTATCCCAAGTACAGACCGCATTATCGTCCATTTGGAATCGGCTACGGAATTTATGTCTGGGTTTCCATCCGATATACTACAAGAAATAATACTCAAATGCTATCATAACATGGATATATGAATTATACTACGTTAAGCCAAGACTAAGTTAAATGATGCATCCAATATATGAAAGGCGCGGCGAATATCGTGGTAAAGTTAGCCTTTTAGGCTTTTTCTTCCCCCAAATGGAGAACCTTTTTAGTCCAACACAATAAGCCCATGCGCTTTCCATTACAATGCGTACAAAGACAAAGATAACTATATGAAACTTCATATACCCGATTGAACACATCTTATATTCAACCGAATATACATCAACCGGCGCGGCAAAGCATCATGGTAAAGGATTTTAACCCCTCCAAATAGGGGACCTTTAATCCGACTTACTAAGCCCATGCGCTCGATTGCATCATGTGTACAAAGAATAAAGACAATAACATCAAACTTAGTATACCCGATTGAACATATCTTACATTCAACCGAACACACATCAACCGGCGCGGCAAAGCATCGCGGTAAAGGGTTTTAACCCCTCCAAATATGGGACCTTTAATCCGACTTACTAAGCCCATGCACTCGATCGCATCATGCATACAAGGATAAAGACAATAACATCAAACTTAGTATGCCCGATTGAACATATCTTACATCCAACCGAACACACATCAACCGGCGCGGCAAAGCATCGTGGTAAAGGGTTTAACCCCTCCAAATAGGGGACCTTTAATCCGACTTACTAAGCCCATGTGCTCGATTGCATCATGCATAAACAAGTAACATGCAGAATTCAAATGACGAAAAATAAATAAATCAAAGCAATATAAAACAAAAGAAGGTGTCGTTTACTCAAGCGGTACGTGGAGTTGTATCCCGAGTACAGATCATACTACCGTCCATTCGGAATCGGCTATGAAATTTATGTCTGGGTTTCCATCCGATATACCGCGAGAGTTGACACATCTTTCATTTTATTCCAAGGCCACAACATACAATATTTCGTACTACATGCATATTTATCTACTCAAGGGCCACAACATTCATTTTAACATAACAATCATGTGAACAATACTCAATAAATAATAAAAATAAAACAGAAAACGAATGTGGAAAATACCCTCAGGTCTAACCTTTTTTGCCGACTTTCGGACTTGCGTTTCGCGGAGATCGGAAGGGTAAAGCTCCTCAACTTCTCCGGTTCACTGATTTAGCGTCTTAGCTCACTGTTTTCTGTTTTGCTTGCTGTTTGGCCTCCATTTCGCTGTTGTTTTTGTTGTATTTTCTGGTTACTGTTTTTGGTAATTAGGGACTGTTTTGCTTACTGTTTTTGGGTAGTTGAGGGTCGGTTTATAGGGCAGTTTTGGTGGCCGTTTATTCACTGTTTGGGGGACTGTTTTAAGAGATTTGGGTACTGTTTTGGGGTGTATTGTGGAGGTATATTCAGCAGTTCAAGGCTTGTTTTCAAGGCTGTTTAAGGCTTGTTTGTGGCTTATGGCAGTGGGCACTTATGTGAGTGGAACGGTAAGCAAAATCTAAATTAATTCATTCGCCCGAATTAAAATCTATTTTTAATTCCGCGTCGAAATCCAATTTCATTTAATATATCGAATATATTAATTAATCCATTAATTCCAAATTAATCTTTATCTCTCTATAAATGATATTTTATCCCAGATAAAATATCTCCGCAATTAATCCCAGATTAATTTTCTCTCTCATCTAATTAATCCCAGATTAATTAAAAGTGCGAGTCATACGTCATCGGTGAATCTTCGAGAAGCGACCCATGAGATCCCCGGATATGATGGCAGTAAATACGGTCGTCGGACTATCCGAAAACGTAAGTACCTAGTACTACGTTTATACCGATTTACAAGACAAGGTTGGCTTCTAGCAAAGCACCATGCATACCCAATTCTCCAGAAATATCCTTATAGGAATATAAGGATCTATATCAGGCGTAGTATACGTAGTATTGCGTATTTCGATCCAGTATCAAATGATCACATGTAAGGCCTGGGGCTGGTACAGTGTCTGCCCCGTACGAAGCATATATCGGATTACGAGCAACTAGTCTCTTTATTATCGGATAATCATGACCAAGTCATATTATCTCGATGGTTGCAACCCTTTAGAGAACCAGTTCTGTATCTTTACGTGATCATCATCTCCATATGACTGAAGTGATACTTCCGTCTTGACATCACACCCAACACACTACGATTCTCAATATACCCAGCAGAAGCGTACACATAACTTGTTAAAGCCCTGGACGACCAAAACCAAAGTATATTGATTGTCGCAAGTATTAAGGGTGCATGTCTCAAGTTAAGATCAAATACACCTACCCTGATTTCGGACTTCCGTAGACACATAGTCATACTACCAATGGAATTCCGATGGGGTCTATCCAGAGCGAAGCTGTTTCCCGTACCATCGGTAAAACACAACCTCCTATTACACTTGCATGAGTATCCTATACCCAAATATATGAGAACTATGATGTTGTGCCCTCACAACAAGCACAAGTGTAATACTAGTCTTTTACGCATTTATCGATGTCCAATCTCGATAATACTCTGACTAGGGATATTTAATGATTTATCCTTCGTGGACTGATACTTTCTCATATCATTCTCAATCCAGGAACAAATCATAAGGACCTCCTATCATTTATACATCTTGGTGATCTAATCACAAATGATAAGAGAGCAATCTCCTTTGTCACATAGTTAATTTGTACAACAACACCATGATCTGTACAAATAGTGACGCTATGGGTCATAATTGTCCAACACCAATGGGCTTTCATTTAATTTATAAGGCATGGACTTTGGCAACCAAAGCCCAATAAGGAATCACCTTTTTCCACAAAATTATTTTTGGCCCATTAGACCCAATTAAATTATAAAAGGCCCAATAATCATATTTGGACTTTATGGAAATGGTTTTAGGCCCAATTGGATCCAACCAATTAACCTAAACCAAACTTGGTCCAACCAAGCCCATTAAGCCCAAATACAACTTTATTAGCCCAATTCCAAATTAAGCCCAATTAATTAAATTCTAAAATTCCAAATTTCACAATTTAATTAATTAAAGTGTATTAGCCATAATTAAATAGTTAAACTAATATTTCCAAAATACCAATTACATTAATTAATCATGCTTTAATTAATCAACTTATGTCCAACACAAATTGAAGCAAAATGAATCTCAACATGTTTCCTAAGCTCTCGGCAATATGGTAATTTTTTCATTAATTTTTATTTCAATCCAATTAAATCACAAATCAATTTACCTAAGTATTTTAAACACATCCAATGGTCTAAAAAACAAAAATCACCAAGAGCTAGGGTTCTAGTTACATTCGGCCAAGCTAATGCATTTGGGGAAAATTAATCCAATTAATTTTTTCATCAAATTTATTATGTACAACTCAAAGTTAACATATTATAAGCATGCTCAAACAAACAATTTGAATAAAACATGCTCAAATCAAAAATACCCAAATCAAGATTAAGAACCCTAAATTCAATTTCATGCTCAATTATGGCTCTGATACCATTGTTGGGTTTTCTAGGTCAAACCAAGATCAATTAAGCAAGAAATCATGTGAATACAACAAAGTAAGATGGCGGAAATACTCACTTTGATCGTCTTGGATGTTGGCGGAGAGTTCAAAAATTTTGCCTTTGAGAAGTTGCTTCAAGCTTCCCTTTAATGTATGTTGAGCTTCCAAGCATCTCCTTGAATTCCAAACTCATGGATATGTTTCCCTAACACCTTTGTAAGACTCCTTGTGTATGCTAGCACCTTAAGCTTTGAAGCAAAATCAAGAAGCCATGAGCCCTAGGCTCACGGCATTGGAGAGGAAAAATGGAGAAGGCCATTCGGCCTTGGTGAGGATAGAAAGAGAGAGATGAGTGTTGTGTTATTGTTTTCCAAAAACCTAATACCAAAAGTCTCACAAAGTTTTTGTATATGCTTTTCCAAAAAGCAAAAGAAACATTTGGAGGGAAAATAGCATTAATTGCTCTCAACTACTCTCATCACTCAAAAAGTGACTTGTATCACATCACTCAAAGTTTATGTGACTTCCATCACAAAGGTGAATTGCGATGTGACTCGTGGGCCCCACTGTAATTCAAAATCCGAGTGGGCCCGCAACACATCTCGGGCTCGGGTTCGCTAATTCTGAATTAATGAATTTTCCGTTGCGACGTAATTAAATCCAATTTAATTAAATAATTATGCCTAACAAAATTACTATTCACGTCGCTCGCGAATTAATTCTAAATTAATTCGTTTGCCTGAATTAAAATCCAATTTTAATTCCGTCATGAAATCTAATTTCATAAAATATATCGAATATATTATTTTATCGATTAATTCTGAATTAATCATTCTCTCTCTTTAAATAGTGTTTATCCCAGATAAAATCTCTCCGTAATTAATCCTAGATTAATTTTCTCTCTCATTTAATTAATCCCAGATTAATTATGTTCGAGTCATACGTCATCGGTGAATCTTCGGGAAGCGACCCATGAGATCCCTGGATATGTTGGCAGTAAATCCGGTCATCGGAATATCCGAATACGTGCGTACCTGGTACCACGTTCTTACCGATTTACAAGACATGGTTGGCTTCTAGCAAAGCACCGTGCCTACCCAATTCTCTAGAAATATTCTTTTAAGGAATATGTAATCTGTGTCAGGCGTAGTATACATAGTATTGCGTATTGCGATCCAGTATCGAATGTCACATGCAAGGCCTGGGGCTGGAATTGTGTCTGCCCCGTACGAAGCATATATCGGATCTCTGGTAACTAGTCTCTATAATCGGATAATCATGACCTAGTCATATTATCCCGATGACTGCAGTACATAAGAGTACTAGTTCTGTATCCTATGTGATCATCATCTCTGTATCACCGGAGTGATACTTCCATCTTGACATCACACCCAATACACTACGATTCTCAATATACCCAGAAGAGGCGTACACAGAACCTGTTAAAGCCCCGGACGACCAAAACCAAAGTATATTGATTTTCGTAAGTATTAGCGATGCAAGTCTTAGGTTAAGATCAAATACACCTACCCTGATTCGGACTTCCATAGACACATAGTCATACTACCAATGGAATTTTGAGGGGTCTATCCAGAGCGAAGCTGTTTCCGTACCATCGGTAAACACAACCTCCTATCCAACTTGCATAAGTATCCAATACTTAAATATATGAGAACTATGCCGTTATGCTCCCACAACGCGCACAAGTGCAATACTAGTCTATTCCGCATTATCGATGTCCAATCTCGATAATACTACGACTATGGATGTTTTAATGATTAAACCTTAAGGATTAATATTAATATTGTCTATATCTATAATCCGGAACTAATCATATGGACTTTTATCATTTATATATCCCGGTAATCCAATTACAAATGATAAAAGAGAAATTTCATTTGTCACATAGTTAATTTGTACAACAACACCATGTTCTATACAAATAGTGATGTTAGGTCATAATTTTCCAACAGGAATGTCTTGAGGTAATCATCAGGATCCACCTCTACTATTGTTGCCTATCGAAGGTTGGGAGGGTGGGAACTTTTTCTGTAATTTTTCTGGTTATGGTGATCTAGTTGCACATATGACTTATTTATAAGTTGGAACCTCTGTGTATACATGTCTGATAACTTTCCTCACACTAGGGTATGACTGATAAAACTGTCTGGTTGTCTCTTCCAACTTTACTTCTGATTACCTTCGACTATTGTACTCACTGCCCCTTCTGCGAAGTCCTTCTAAGGTCGTGTTTTCTAAGAACTTTCTCGTACTATCTCTGTATTCTTTCATATCTTATATTTTTTGTTTAGCCTTCTAAAGTTTTTGCTTTCTTTCTCTGAGTATTGCTATACTCTCTTGTTATTCCTCTTTAATAAGTTTACCCTACTGCGTAAATTTCTTCCTCATCTCAGTTCCTTGAACTTCTTACATCTCTATTTTTCCTGAAAATTATCTTTCAACCTCGAAGATCTAGGACATCTTTTACTAAATCCCCAGTTCAGGTATTACTTTATACTTAGCCTTTGCCTTCTCATCTTAGTCCATTGAATTCCTTATATCTTTCTTTCCCTGGAAACTCCTTCATCTTTGATTGCTTACGGTATCTTCTTATTAAACCTTGGGTTCGAGTATTATTCTTTATCTAATTTCTCTTTCTCATTACTGTAGGTCCCTTGATAAGTTTTTCACTTTAATCATTCCCCCTGATTTCTTGGTATTTCTAAGTCTTTAACTTTTAAAGGCTCTTTAATTTAATGATGACCTCTAAACTATCTCAAATTATTGTGACATCAAACTATTCTAGTCTCATGTAAAACATTGTCATCTCATGAACTGTCTTATTATGTCCATTACTTTGCTCTTCTGGTTCTTCTCTTTACTAGGCTCTAAGTTGAGGGAGGAATACATTCATCCTCTAACTCTCTAAGGGTCTATGGGTATGCGTTTATGCTTTACACTTAGGCTCTGTAATGATCTGATTAGTGTTTGCATGCTTTCTAGAAATAAGGTTTCTGGAAGGGAGTGTCGTGATTTGTTCTGCAGGGACCTGGTCGATTACTCCACGTCTTAAGGTCCCTTATTCACTATCGATTATTATGGGGTCTTCACTCATCTTGCTGTCTCCAAACTTCATTTCTTATGTCACTATACATACTGAATCCTCTTGACGCTCATGTTTCCTTCTTACTGTCTCTACATCTTATCCCTCGGCTCTATACCATGCCACTGAGGTTAGTGATGGTTCACTCTTCTAACCGCTTCCTAGATCTTTATTTTATGTTTTTGCTGTAAGTTTCAGCTATAACATTTTATTCCATGATCCATACTGCTACATTTGTTACTTCTAATCTCTCCAACCTCACGGGTCTATTCTTGTATACTCCCACGGGTTTCTACTGACTTTGGGCTAATCTATAGGTTCTACTAGGTTTGATCTATCATGTGGACTTCTATTAGCACTGAAAGCCTCTTGCTAACTTGCCTTCGTCTTTGGGCTATGCTAGGTTCTCTTCTTTATACCCTCAAAAATTCCTTAATCTCTTTTTGAGTGATCAATCTTCTGAATGCTTCCATTCCTTATGATGAATTATCATTGACTCCTGAAAGTCGCCTATATCTATACTGGCAGGGGCTAAGGCAAACATCTTATATCTTAACGGGTTTCGGTATCGTTGTTCCGGTGCTCTGTGTCCTGGTAGGGTCTATTCCTCATGTAAGGTATGTATGAGGTAGGCTCTATCAGGGCAACTTTCTTATCTGGTGCCACTGGAGGGTTCGAAGACTAGATAGTTTGAGGTATTGTCTCTATCAGATTGATAGGGGTAAGGTAACTAACCATTCATGTTTCCTGCTTGTGGATCTAGGTCTGGGTTTGGGGATCTGGAATTCTCTAAATCCTCTTTGGCATCTCAATTTATTGGGACTCTCAAAACTAGCCTTGATTTTCTACTTCTGTTATCTTGCTGGCTTTTTCCTTGCTACAATGGGAACTTACTATCTATATGAAGTACTTAGTGACTATAGAATTGGCTTGAAGGAAACATTTCTTGAGGAGGGATGGAATCTTACATCTACCAGGAAATTATGTTACTTGCTGAGGATTTACTATTCTCTTGGCTACTATGAGTTCTTGTACTAGTCTGATTCTGTATTTCTTTCTTTCTTACTTCTGATCACTTAGGTATTCTTATACCATTCCTTACTCTTCTTCTAGCTTTCTCTTTCTCTTTTACTTTCTTTGATAACTTTCTTTGGAACTTACTATATGGTTCCCTAACTTGTACTGAACTTCGGGGGGTAATCTAGGATAATTACAGAATGATTCCTATCTAGAGTAAGGAAAAAGGATTCAGAGGACTTGGAAATACTTACTAACCTGTCTATGGATCTTGAGGACGTACTCGAGGATCGGATATTGGAGAGGTAGTGCCCGCATACAAGTATCCCGGACATACTATGTATACAAGACCCCAACACTCTACCCACTACAGTCACTGACTCCCTAGACCATACTCTAATACCAACTTTGTAACATCCCCAATCCGGAGATGTTACCGGCAAGGAATAGGCCGTACTATTCCCATGAGCCTCTGACATACTAACTGAATACTTTGCTACTGTCTTATCCAAACTATAACTGAAACATGAGACCATTGCCCAAACTCGTTAACATAAAATACAACTCACATACACTTAACGTTACATACATACACTTACACTTAGCACTGAACACAACTTTACTTATACAATTTTCTGAAACTAAACCTTGCTTGACTTGACTGAACTTATAATTTGACTGGTGGACTCAGACCCACTAGTAACTGCTATCAGTATCCGTCCTCCCGAGCTCGTCCTCCTGGATTACCTGTAAAACAAACACTAGGAGTGGGGGTTAGATCGTTATACAATCTAAGTGAGTGGACGAAAACTAAAAACTGATGTAAAAACTTTTAGTTCCAAAACCATAGTTTCAGAAATATCTTTATATGATAAATTTGTTCTGAAAACTTCGCCTGAAATCTCCTTTATAAAACTTGTCTTTCTGAAAACTGCTTTTGAAACTCTGGTTTTTAAAAACTACTTTTAAAATTGATTTCTGAAAACTGCGTTCTGAAAGTCTGAAAATTTTGAGCTGCTCTGTATCTGAAAAACCTTGACGTATGAGGGTGTTACGTATCGTCGTCCCCCCATACGCCTAACTGTAGCCAGCAGTGCAAATCCATGACTTTGGGGCGTTATGTATCGCCGTCCCCCAAAGCATGCCACTATTGTCTCTGAAACTGGTGGTCTTGGGGTGTTACATATCGTCATCCCCCAAGCCACAAACTAGAACTGGGGTACGGATCTATACTACCACCCAAGCTCTGAAACTAGGGTCTAGGGGTGTTACGTACCGCCGTCCCCCTGACCCTGCTCTAGGATCTGGGGGCATTACGTATCGCCGTCCCCTCAGTCCTCTATTGGACAATTATGACCCATAGCATCACTATTTGTAAAAGACATGGTGTTTTTGTACAAATTAACTATGTGACAAAGGAAATTGCTCTTTTATCATTTTGTAATTGGATTACTTGGGTATATAAATGATAAAAGTCCTTATGATTAGTTATGGATTAATAAGATATGAGACAATATTAATCCACGAAAGGTTTAATCATTAAATATCTCTATCCGTAGTATTATCGAGACTGGACATTGATAATGCGGAATAGGCTAGTATTACACTTGTGCGCGTTATGGAAGCTTAACGGTATAGTTCTCATATATTTAAGTATTAGATACTTATGTAAGTGTGATAGGAGGTTCTGTTAGCCATTGGAGTGGGAACAGCTTCGCTCTGGATAGACCCCTCGGAGTCCTATTGGTAGTATGACTATGTGTCTATGGGAATCCGAATCAGGGTAGGTGTATGTGGTCTTAACCTGAGACTTGCATCGCTAATACTTGCGACAATCATTACGTTTTGGTTTTGGTCATCCGGGGCTTTAACAGGTTCTTTGTACGCCTCTTCTAGGTTTACTGAGAATCGTAGTGTATTGGGTGTGATGTCAAGATGGAAGTATCACTTCAATCATATGGAGATGATGATCACGCAGGGATACAGAACTAGTACTCTTAAATGCTGCAGCTATTGGGATAGTATGACTAGGTCATGATTATCCGATTACAGAGACTAATTGCTAGTGATCCGATATATGCTTCGTATGGGGCAGACATAATTCCAGCCCTAGGCCTAGCATGTGACATCCGATATTGGATCGTAATACGCAATACATTGTATACTACGCCTGATACATATTATATATTCTTCGTTGAATATTTCTGGAGAATTGGGTAGGCACGGTGCTTTGCTAGAAGCCAACCATGTCTTGTAAATTGGTCATAACATGGTACGCGATACGCACGTGTCGGATAGTCCGACAACCGTATTTACTGCCAACATATCCAGGGATCTCTTGCGTCGCTTCCCAAAGATTCACCGAGGACATTTGACTCGAACAGAATCAATCTGGGATTAATTATGAGAGAGAAAATTAATCTGTGATTAATTCTTCGAGAAGAGAGAACGTGATTAATTTGGAATTAATCGACAAAGTAAATTTAATAGCTAAATTGGATTTTACTATTTAATTTATTTAAATGGGCTAAAATAATATATTGGATATATTAATTGAAATTGGATTTCAATACGGAATTAAAATTGGATTTTAATTCAAGCGAACGAATTAATTTAGAATTAATTCGTAAGCGACTTTCGTAATAATTTTGCTAGGCATTATTATTTAATTAAATTGGATTTAATTACGTCACGACGGGAAATTCATTTAGTCGGATTAAACGAACCCGTGCCCAAAGTGTGTTGTACAAGCCAACTCAAATTTGGAATTTGAAAGTGGGGGGACCCACTTTACTTATATCACTTGTCACTATTCATGATGGGTGTCGTTGGCTAATTAATGTTGGACTTTAACTCACAACACACACAACCTTTTGTAACAAGTTTTTGAAAACTTAAAACACTATTCATTCTCTCCATTTTCTCTCCAAAAAACCGTGAGCTTCATGCTTCCTAGGGAAGAAATCTTGCTTCACAAATTGATCAAAGCTAGCACTTTGGGAGTCTTTGAAGGTGATAGGGAAACTCACCCAAGAGTTTGGAACTCAAAAGGAGGGCTTGGAGCTTCTACATCCGTTGGAAATTTCGAATTCCATAACCGATCAATGCAAGTCTTTTCCGTAACTTATTTTGATTTATTCACACACAAACCATTGTTTAGAGATCCTTGACATGTCTAGGACACTAACATCCTCTACATGTGCACATGTCTCTGTCCGTCAATTCCAAACTGTATCAAGTTACATACTGGGGTGGGTTTTTCCCCCATGCCCCGAAAAACATAAAGCTCAAACTGAAAACATCTCTCTTTTCTAAAACATATCTCAAAACATGTTAAATCATATATGATATAAAAACAAACTTGGCTAATGCCCTAATTGCAGCAAAAGTAAGTCTGATACTGAAAACATTTATAAAAATAGACAACTTAGAGAAAAGTGTGTCCACTCACAGTTTTTGAATCTGGTTGGTACTATATTACTTCGTCGAAGGAAATTGCAACTCATGCAATGATCTATAAGCGGTAACTTGGTTAGATTATATACCATGAGATAATTTCGGAACTAGGCTAAACTTTTTCAATTCAAGTCCGTGATATCGTTACTTAGTATATCGTGTTTAGAATAAGATGCAATGTATTCATATCAACTGATACGAGACCCCAATGGAGGTCTCTAACACTCTAGGGTTGAATTGGGATGGTTTAAAATTTATTTGGAATGATTTACAACTAATTTTGGAAATTCTGATGTGCGCGTCGTGACGCGAAAAAACCAGTGCCGAATCTTATGATCCCGATCATGCGTCGCGACGCGTGCCCATCTGTGTCGCGACGCAGACCTGGTTACCAGGTTTCTGCATTCATTTCTCATGCTTTTCTCACCCAAAAACATCCTTAATACTTCCATATCAGTTCCAATACACAATCCATCAAATCATATCAATTCCACACATACTAAACTACTAAGTTATCATCATTAACTACTCATTAAATCAAAAATCCATTATTCTTAAATCCAACTTTAAACTTTTCAAACTCAAACACTTAACTCCATAACTCATTTCTTTACTAATTAACCACTAATATGCAACACATAACATGCCACTACAACTACCATAACATCAATTTGCCAAAATCTCATAACTTGAAATTTGGGTTTAGTTTCATTACCTTGTTTTTGTTGGATTCTCAACTCTTCCTTAAGTCCCATGGATGCCAAAGCTTCTTTGCTTCTCCCTCTCTTCTCTTCTTTCTTTCTTACTTTCTTTCCTTCTTCTTCTTTCTTCTTTCTTCTTTCTTCTCTCTTCTTCTTCTCCCTTTTCTTCCTCTCCTCACGTCTTCTTCATTCTTTTCTTTTTTATTTCTTTTTAATTTTTGTGAAATAATGAATAGTAAATCCTTTATATTGTGGGGTTGTATGATAATTAGAAGGTTGGGGAAAATTGTAGAAGTGTGTAGAAAATTTGAGATTTTTACATTTGACCCCAAAATCACTATTCATCTGAAATTTTGACCTGTATTTATGACCTATTTATGATCCTATTTTGGAAAAACGTTCAACGTGGGAGTTATAGGACTCGATCTCAGCTTTCCGAAAATATAAAATTCATAAAAATCGGAGTTTGTATGAAAATGTTACGCCCCAAATACCGCAGGCTGTCCAAAGGAAACTCTGTAAAGTCACATCCCGGGACTTCAAGGAATTTACCGATTGTCTCCAAAGTCGTTCCATTAGTATATTTGAGTCTCAACATAATTTTTTTATGTGTCTTCATCCCGTACATAACAGTACCACTGTACGCGGTAGTAAAAACTACCGGGCGTTACAGTTAGGCGTTTCACGCCTATATGACCCAACCTTATGTGCCACAGTTCAATATTATTTATATCAGATTTTTTACTTTTATTTATTCTAATATTAAAGATATCTTGTGAGATACACAATATGTAATGACTATGCTTGTTTGGACAACAAAAGATCTAAATATTATAACTATCATATAAATACAAAGAACGATTCTTAATATTTACATTATAACCTTCAGTATCTAGTAAAAAAATAGACATAATATTCGCCACACATCCAGGCACAAAATAGCAGTCATTTAACAAAAGTCTCCCACTGGGTAAGGGAATCTCGCATATGCCCACTGCAACTGCATCCAGAGAGTCGGCACTCCCGAATCGCAATTGCATCTCCCCAGATTTCAACCGTCTACTTCCCGTCAGCACCTGCAACTTATTGTAAATGTGAATAGAACAAGCAGAATCCCTAATCCAATTAGATGTCATAGCTTCACAAGCCAATGAGATATCGTTAATAGGAAAAATAAAAGTATCTGATATCGATGCTCTTTCATTCCTTAGTTATGCAAGATAGTCCGGGCAGTTCCGTTTCCAGTGCCCGACTTTCTGGCAGTGGTGGCACTTGTCTTCAGAAGCTCTATTGGGCTTCGTCGTCTTACCCTGTGGAGGAATATTGAAACCCTTCTTTTTCTTTCCTTTTGTCTTCTTCCCCTTCGACTTGGATTGGGAAGAAGCGGAAAGTGAAGTGGGTTTCGTAAGATGAGTCGGAACTCCCTTCCTTAAATCTTCATCTACTGTTGCGGATGCTGGATTTCGGCCGAGGTCCACAATCGAGAATTTATAGGTTGGGGGCACTAGCGATCCTGTAAAACAAATGTAGTGTGAGCGGAAGTAGACTGCCCACCGGTGTGGTGGGTGTCGGCGGCACTCCGACGCCCAAGTCAATAGTATGAAATAAGCAGTAAACAAGTAAAATGTGAAAGCTAGGTTTGTTATTACCTTATCTTTCTTTGGGTGGCCGTGAGGGCGGTGATAAGTGTTTAGGGAATGAGAAGCTCTGAGAGCTTGTGTCAGAGAGCATAAGACTTGAATGTGAGAAGTTCCGCTTCCATTTATAGGTGGAGAAATATAAACTTTATAGTCAGCACATGGGATAGGGTCCCCACAACATGTTTAAGATGTAAACTTTTGGTGATCATGAATCTCTGCATGTGAAGAATATATATCATGTTTAGGGAAAGAGGGAAATAGTTGGTGACAAATTAGTGAGGTATGTTTTATGCTGTCTATAAGTTTGACCTTATATTCTTAGTCTTATGTGCAAGTGGAATAAGGTTTTTCCGCCTTGGGCCAGAATCTTGGCTAGGTCTCTGTCTATGGGCCTTATTTGACATTGGGTTCGAATGGAAGACAATTTTACCCCTGGACCAATTTTGGCCCGTACAGTTTTTCCCCTACTCTCTAAGTCAAAAAGTCTTTTAATTTAGAGAGTATTTCTATATATGTGTCGTATGAAACAAAATGTAAGAGCATGTGTCAAGAAAGCACGGCTGTAAGCATTACCTTGTGTCAATACATGGTTCAACATGGTTGCTAGTCTCTTTATATATTTAAACTGGCGTGTAATATTTTGCGTCTTCAAAATACGCATTTCACACTTCAGGAACTTGATTCGACATGAATATATATGAGTTCCCTGAACTTGATGAAGGTCCAGGAGCACACGACATGAGTAGTCTGTACCGAGAGTAATCCAGGGCTTCGACTTGATTCGACATGAGTCTATGGAGGATGTCTTCAGTCAACTGAACCAGATGAAGGTTCAGGAGCACCATTCATTCGACAATAGTCGACTGGACAAAAGAGGTCCAGGTCTTCAACGTGACTCGACATGAGTCTCATGGGGGATGTCCTTGGTCGAATGAACCGGATAAAGGTTCAAGAGTACCATTCATTCGACAAGTGTCGACTGAACAAGAAGAAGGTTCAGGAGTATTTTTCATTCGACATGTGTCGACTGGACAGAAGAAGTCCAGGTCTTCAAGGTGACTCGACATGAGTCTCACGGGGGATATCCCTCGTCAACTGAACCAGATAAAGGTTCAAGAGTACCATTCATTCGACAAGTGTCGACTGTGTTGGACAATTATGACCCATAGCATCACTATTTGTACAGAACATGATGTTGGTGTACAAATTAACTATGTGACAAAGGAAATTGCTCTTTTATCATTTGTAATTGGATTAACGGGATATATAAATGATAAAAGTCCATATGATTAGTACCGGATTAATAAAATATTAGACAATATCAATCCACGTAAGGTTTAATCAATAAATATCCCTAGTCGTAGTATTATCGAGACTGGACATCGATAATGCGGAATAGACTAGTATTACACTTGTGCGTGTTATGGAAGCGTAATGACATAGTTCTCATATATTTGGGTATTGGATACTCATGCAAATGTAATAGGAGGTTCTGTTTACCAATATATCAGGGTAGGTGTATTTGGTCTTAACCTGAGACTTGCATCGCTAATACTTGCGACAATCAGTATATTTTGGTTTTGGTCGTCCGGGGCTTTAACAGGTTTTGTGTACGCCTCTTCTGGTTTATACTGAGAATCGTAGTGTATTGGGTGTGATGTCAAGATGGAAGTATCACTTCAGTCATATGGAGATGATGATCACGTAGGATACGGAACTAGTACTCTTAAGTACTGTAGTCATCGGGATAATATGACCAGGTCATGATCATCCGAATATAGAGACTAGTTACCAAAGATCCGATATATGCTTCGTACGGGGCAGACATAATTCCAACCCCAGGCCTAGCATGTGACATTCGATATTGGATCGCAATACGCAATACTACGTATGCTACGCCTGACAAAGATTACATATTCCTTTACAGAATAATTCTGGAGAATTGGGTAGGCACGGTGCTTTGCTAGAAGCCAACCATGTCTTGTAAATCGGTAAGAACGTGGTACCGGGTACGCACGTATTCGGATAGTCCGATTATTGTATTTACTGCCAACATATCCAGGGATCTCTTGGGTCGCTTCCTGAAGATTAACCGATGAGATTTGACTCAAACAGAAAATTAATCCGGGATTAATTATGAGAGAGAAAATTAATCTAGGATTAATTACGGTAATAAATTAATCTGGGATTAATTAAAAGAGAAGAATTAATCTGGGATTAATTGCGTCAATAATTTATCTGGGATTAAATTCGTCGAGAAGAGAGAACGCGATTAATTTAGAATTAATCGGTAAAGTAAATTTAATAGTGAAATTAGATTTTACTATTTAATTTATTTATTTGGGCTAAAATAATATATTGGATATATTAAATGAAATTGGATTTCAAAGCGGAATTAAAATTGGATTTTAATTCGTGCGAACGAATTAATTTAGAATTAATTCGTAAGTGACTTTCGTAATAATTTTGCGAGGCATTATTATTTAAATTAAATTGGATTTAATTACGTCGCAACGGAAAATTCGTTTAATCGGATTAAACGAACCTGAGCCCGAAGTGTGTTGAGCAAGCCCACTTAAATTTTGAATTTAAAGTGGGGCCCACCAACTTACATCAAATGTCTTCACAAGATTGATGGTGGTAGTTGAAAGTATTTAATGAATCTTACACAACACACTTTTGACTTTTGCTTTTTGAAAAGTATATACATTTTTTTTGGAAAAAGAAATTGGTAATTTGTTTTTTGGAAAAACAAAACACAAAAACTCTTCTCTCTCTTTTCTCTACCATGGTCGAATGGGTTTCTTCTTGGAGAATAAATTTTTTCTTTCAATTTTGTTCTTGATAGCACATAAATGAGTGAATCAATGTGATATGGAAACTCACCCAAGTGTAGGAAACACTCAAGAAAGCTTGGAGCTTCCACCAACATCCATGGAAAGTCTTGAACTTCATCCGATCAAAGTGAGTATTTCCGCAACTTTCTTTGATTAATTCACACACGAATCACTCTTAGACGATCTTGGCATGTTCTAGGAACACTAACAATGGTATCAGAGCGATCTAAGTGCGATTTGAAAATCTAGGGTTCTAAACTTTAATTTGAGATTTTTATGTTTGGAGCTTGATTTTCCTAAATTGGTTGATGGGTTGTGTTTGAATGATGATGAATTGGATTTGTGCATCCTTAATTTTGTGAAAAATTGATAGGATTAATTTTCCCCAAATTGCAACCCTTGGCCGAAAATTATGGACCTAGAAACATCATGTTGATTTTTGATTTTAGACAATTGGATATGTTTAAAGCATGAAATAAATCTTGTATGTTGATTTAATTGGATTGAAATCAAATTGGGTGTTATTTTATGCACAATTGCCGTGAGCCTTCAAACATGTTATAGATTTATTTTGCTTCAATTTGTGTTGGACATGAATTGGAAATGTAGAGCATGATTAATTGAATTAATTAAGTGTTTTGGAAGCATTAGTTTATTTATTTATTATGGTAATTACACTTGAATTGAATTAATTTGTAATTTGGAATAATGAGTTAATTTAATTGTTGTAATTGGGCTTAATGGGCTTGGTTGGGCCAAGTTTGGTTTAGGATAATTAGTTGGATCCAATTGGGCCTAAAACCATTTCCATAAAGTCCAAATATGATAATTGGGCCTTTAAAATTTTAATTGGGCCTAGATTGATTTTTGGCATAGGGTGATTCCTAATTGGGCCTTGGCATCTTGGGTTTGACCCATAATTGCCAAAGCCCATGCCTTAAGAATTAATTGAAAGCCCATTGGACTTTAATTGAATAGTATTAGATACGAATTGGGCCTTTGAGACCCATAAAGATTGGATTTGGAATCCTAGTCTACAAGGCACTATTGAAAGTGTAATTATTTAATTTGGAATTAAATATGAATTAGTATTGAATACAATTTAAATTGGATTTAAAATTGTAGTTCGATATAATTCAAGAATACTTACTTTGAGTATTTATTCTTAAACGAGTTTGACTCACGCAAATCAAATCGTTGTTTGAACATTGGATGGTCACTAATCAAAGATTAATTAATTGGATTATATTGATTGATAACATGCTTTGTGTGAATACTTGGATGTATGAATGAATAATGTATATCAGATGGATATTAGAAGGGTGAGGGTAATTTTGGAAATTGTTGTAATAAATTTAGAATTTATTAAATTGGACCTGCGTGTCCAGCCTATTACCTCTTTTCTCATTGTATTTCTCTTCTCACCTATTCCCCTCAATGTAAATGAGGTTTCTTTAGAAGTATTATGTAATTGGGTAGAAGTATGAATATTGCTAGCGGGAGAGAGGAAAGTGAAAGATTTGTTCTAGGAACAATTTTTTGTATATCCATCCGCATATCATTATTAATTTTATCGTGCCTTATTATGATTTTAGAATGCATTCTTAAGGGTGTATGATGAGACCTAATCAAAGATAATAAATTGGTTGCCAATTTACGCGATAAAAACCCTCATTTTATATTAAGCGTTTTTCCTTCCATTGAGTGATTCTCTCTCAAGATCCAAGATTGGCATTGGTTTGTTGTCCAAAGTCAAGACCTTTGTCCATCGCGGATGTGTTTGAATCATGAAAGCTTTGTTCCATATCGTACGTCTTGGGCAAGTTGTGATTTGTTGGCCAAAGTCAAGATCACTTCTTGTTCATCGACCTCGATTATGAAGTTTTCCCACTGTCAATGGGTCACGCTTAACTGATTTCATTAAGCTTGTTGAGCCAAAGCCAAGGCTTAGTTGATTCAGAGGAAAAAGGTTAGGGAATATATCGGATATATTGGTATATATTGGATATATGTTTCGGAATTGGATGTCCACCTACTGGATCTAGGAATTGGATGAGATCTAATTGATCTTAGAGATCAACCTAGTTAAGTTTCATACAACTTGTTGGCCAAAGTCAAGGTTGTGTGTTATTTAACGGGATCTTAGCCCACTAGGAAACTAGGTTTCCCGAGTACTCCACAGAGGGTTAGAGGCCCGCCGAAAAATAATGGGAGACAAGTATTAAATTTACAATTTCGTTTAGATACTTGCCAATACGCGCTCATTTCATTTTTCGTCATTAAAAAATTTATAAATATATTAGTTGGACTAATATTCAATTGTTATTTTAATTGAACAGTTTGACTGTATTAAAACTACTTCATTTATAGTTGGTTATATAATTGGATTATAGTAATCAATATATTTGAATTATAGTAATCAATATATTTGAATTTAACCAATCAAATAGTAGTTGATTATATAGTTAGACTATAGTAATCATTATATTTGATTGTACCTGAAATCGGTGATTGGATAGTTGGACTATAGCAATCAAGATAACTTGAAATATTAGCGTCAAAGAACATAATCCTAGGTGAAAATGTCTTTAACGGCATAATTTTCTAGAATGGGAAACAAATCTCAGGATAGTCCTGGGAGTTGAAAAGTTAACCTATTTGATAGAGCAACCTCTCGGGCCTAAGTTCGGAGTTGAACAAATAGTAGATCATGAGCTTTGGAAGACTCATCGTGATGATAACTTTAGTGCTCAATCCGTTATGCTTGCCACAAAGACTCCTTAATTTCTTCGTCAGAACTAATGATTAGATCTTTATAGTATGATATTGAAATTTAAGGATCTTCATAGATCAATTCTTAGATCTTAGAAGTACTAATTGCAAAAGAAAAACTCTTGGAGAGTTAATGGCTATGCTCAAGGAGACAGAGCCAGAGCTTGCAAAAGGGCAAGAAGTGCAAAGCGCATCTTACTTCTACATCCCAGAAGGTCTAAGCTTGGCCGAAGACTTCTAGGAATGTGAAAATGGGCAAAGGAAAAATCGTCACAGTCTTCTGGGAAGACAAATGACATATCCCAAGATGTCTGCCTAAACTGTGGCAAATGGGGTCACTGGAAGCGTGACTGCCGTATGGACAAGGCAGACATGAAGGAAGTGAAGACGGGCAAGGCTCCGGCTTCAGGTATGTTTGTTATAAACATGTCCACTGCTGGTTTTAAAATTGGATTTTAGATACTGGATATGGAACATACATATGTATTGATGTGCGGGATCTGCTGATTAGCAGGATACTAACTTCAGGTGAGATGGACCTGCGAATCGGAAACGGGACGAGAGTCACTGTTTTGAAATCTAAGTTTTGGAACTGCCCTTTGGGCATGTACTTAAATTAGGAAACTGTTATAATGTATCTAGTTTGACTATGAACATTATCTCTGTATCTAGTTTAACCCATTGCGGGTATACCTTTATATTCTAGAACACTAAGTGTTTTGTTTATAAAGATGATATTGAGATAAGCACATTAGATGTGAATAACAGTATTTATATTTAGAATATAAATGAATCTCAAACATATAACGTGACAAACAAAAGCTCAAACTGAATAAATTTGTTGAGACTTAAAAGTGGCATTGTTGTCTGGGACACATTAACAAGATTCGTATATCCACACTTTCGAAGAGTGGATACAAGGACAGATTTGATTCTAATTCAAATGACGTCTACGAATCTAGTTTATTAGGCAAAGTGCCTAAAACACATTTTACTTCGTAAAAGTGCAAGTGCCACCGATCTGTTACCCCTCGTTCATAGTGACGTAAGTGGGCCCATATATAGCTAGGCTAGAGGTGTATATGAATACTTCATAACCTTTACGCATGTGGCATCGCATTACGGTTATGTGTATCTTATGAAACACAAGTCGGAAGTTTTTTAGTAATTCAAAGGGTTTCAACATGAAGTAAGAAAACAGACCGATAAAAGTATTAAAAACATTACGGTCGGACCATAATGTAAAATACTTAAACATATGAGTTTCAAGATTACTTGAAAGAGTATGGTATTCTTTCACAGTGGACACCTCCCTGTTGGACAGTTATGACCCATAGCGTCACTATTTGTACAGATCATGGTGTTGTTGTACAAATTAACTATGTGACAAAGGAAACTGATCTCTTATCATTTGTGATTAGATCACCAAGATGTATAAATGATAGGAGGTCCTTATGATTAGTTCCTGGATTGAGATTATATGAGACAGTATCAATCCACGAAGGTTTAATCAATATACTTTGGTTTTAGGTCGTCCAGGGCTTTAACATGTTATGTGTACGCCTCTGCTGGGTATATTGAGAATCGTAGTGTATTGGGTGTGATTTCAAGATGGAAGTATCACTCCAGTAATAGTGGAGATGATGATCACGTAGGATACGGAACTCGTTCTCTTATATACTGCGGCTTTCGGGATATTATGACTAGGTCATGTTTATCCGATTATAGAGACTAGTTACCAGAGATCCGATATGTGCTTCGTACGGGGCAGACACATTTCCAGCCCCAGGCCTTGCTCGTGACATCCGATATTGGATCGAAATACGCAATACTACGTATATTGCGCCTGATATAGATCGCTTATTCCTGTAAGCATGTTTCTGGAGAATTGGGTAGGCATAGCGCCTTGCTAGAAGCCAACTTTGTCTTGTAAATCGGTAAAAACGTAGTACTAGGTACGTACGTGTTCGGATAGTCCGACGACCGTATTTACTGCCAACATATCCGGGGATCTCATGGGTCGCTTCCCGAAGATTCACCGATGACGTATGACTCGCACTTTATTTAATCTGGGATTAATTAGAAGAGAGAGAGAAAATTAATCTGGGATTAATTACGGAGATATTTTATCTAGGATAAAATATCATTTAAAGAGAGAGAACAGTTAATTTGGAATTAATCGATAGATTAATATATTCGATGTATTAAACGAAATTAGATTTCGACGCGGAATTAAAATCGGATTTTAATTCGGGTAAACGAGTTAATTTAGAATTAATTCGTTAGCGATGTGAATAGTAATTTTGCTAGGCATAATTGTTTAATTAAATTTGATTTAATTAACGTCGCGATGAAAGTTCGTTAATTCGGAATTAGCGAACCCGAGCCTAGGAGTGTTTGCAGGGCCACTCCGATTTAGAATCAAAGTAGGGCCCACAAGTCGCATCACGCGTCACATCACATCGCACATCATTCAAGTGATGGATGTCTTGTCACTTTAAGTGATTGACAACTAGTCACTATTCATGAGTGATGTGAGTTGATGTAAGTGGTTGGAAAGCATTTGATGGCTTGAAAGACATATATCATTATTTTATTAAATGGTATTTTGACTTTCAAATTTTGTTTATTTGATATACAAAATACAAACAACTCTTGTCTCTCTCTCTCTCTCATAGATTCGGCCATGAGGCCATTTTCTTCTTCTCTCCCTTTTGGCTTTTGAAGCCATTTCTCTTCTTGTTTTCTTTGCTTGGCCGAGAACTATAACAAGTAATGGGATGATTTGTGGCAAATCATCAAGGTGCTAGCACACAAAGAGGCATACAATGTGATAGGGAAACCTACTTGTGAGCTTGGAATCACCATTGATAAAGCTTGGAGCTTGGAGTTCCATTCATGGAGTTGGCCGAATCCAAGGAGCTCAAAAGGAAGCCATTGCCGAGAGTTCAAGGAGACAAAAAAGCTTTGTTGTTCTTCGCATCGCAAAAGCCGTTCAATGTGAGTATGATTCCGCCATATTTCATTGTGTATTCACATGTGTTTATGCTTGAAAATGATCATTGGGACTTAATAGAAACCCAATAATGGTATTTTGAGCCATTTTGAGCATGAAACATACTTAGGGTTAAAATTGGGTAAAATCGATTTGAGCATGATTTGATGAAATTGTTTGATTAAGTATGCTTGAATGATGTTTAATTGAAGTTGTATGTGATCAATTTCATGAAAATTGATTTGGAACAATTTTCCTCAATTTGTGAGGCTTGGCCGAATCTAAATGAACCCTAAATCTCTTGGTATTTTTTGAATTTTGATTCATTGGATGAGTTGGAATCATGTTGGGAATGTTGATTTAATGTTGAATTGGATTTAATTGGATTGAATTCGAATTGGACATAAAATACCCCACATTGCCGAGACTAGGAAGCATATAAAATGGGTTTGATTTTTGATAAATTGTGTTGGACACTAATTGATGTTAATGAGCATAATTAATTAGGCTAATTGATGTTTTGGAAATATTGAATTGGGTAATTAATTATGCTATACACTTTATGTAATTAAATTGTGAAATTGGAATTTTGTAATTTAATTATGTTGGGCTAATTTTGGAAATTGGGCTTAAAAGTTGTTATTGGGCTTATTGGGCTTGGTTGTACCAAGTTAGGTTTATGCTAAATTGGTTGGATCCAATTGGGCCCAAAACCATTTCCATAAAGTCCAATTATGACTTAAATGGACCTTTAATTATTTAATTGGGCCTAATAGGCCTAAATTGATTTCTAGGCTTATAGGGTTATTCCTTGATTGGGCTTTGGTTATTGGGTTTGACCCAAGTTGACCAAAAGTCCATGCCTTATGAAATTAATTAAAAGCCCATTGGACTTTAATTAAATTAACATTGGATGTTAATCGGGCTTTGAGACCCGTAACGATTAAATTTGGAATTTAAGTCGTAAAGGTTTATTAATAAAGTGTAATATTTAATTTGGAATTAAATAATGAATTAGTATTAAATACATATTAAATTGGATTTAATGTTATAGTTTAATTTAATTCAAGAATTCATACTTTGAGTTCTTATTCGCAAAACAAGTCGGACTCGCGCAAAATCAAATCGTTGTTTGAACATTGGATGGTCATTAATTATCAGATTAATTAATTGGATTAGATTGATTGATAACATGCTTGTGTGAATACATGGTTGCGATGCATGAAAATGTATATCGGATGGATATTAGATGGGTGGGGCAATTTTGGAAATTGTTGTAATAAATTTAGAATTTATTAATTGGACCTGCGCGTCCAGCCTATTACCTCCTTACTCTATGTATTTATCTTCTCACCTATCCCCCTCAATGTAAATGAGGTTTCTTTAGAAGTGTTATGTAACGGGTAGAAGCAATACTTGTGCTAGCGAGAGAGAGGAAATGGAGAGATTTGTTCTAGGAACAATGTGTAAAGTATCCATCCGCATATCATTATTATTTATTTATATGCGCCTTATTATGTGTTTAGAATGCATGTTTAAGGGTGTATGATGATGAGACCTTAACAAAGATAATAAATTGGTTGCCAATTTGCACGCGAAAAACCCTCACAAAATATTAAGTGTTTTTTCCTTCCATTGAGTGATTCTTACTCAAGATCTAAGACTGGTATTGGTTTGTTGGCCAAAGTCAAGACCTTTGTCCGTCGAGGATGTGTTTAAATCACGATAGCTTTGTTCCATATCGGTGTCTTGTCCAAGTTGTGGTTTGTTGGCCAAAGTCAAGACCACTTCTTGTCCATCGACATTGATTACGAAGCTTTCCATGGTCAATGGGTTCCGCTTAACTGGGATCACTAAGTTTGTTGTGCCAAAGCCAAGGCTTAGTTGATTCAGAGGAAAAAGGTTAGGCAATATATTGGATATATTGGCATATATAGGATATATGTTTCGGACTTGGATGTCCATTTACTGGATCTAGGAATTGGATGGGATCCAATTGATCTTAGAGATCTACCTAGTTAATTATCATACAATTTGTTGGCCAAAGTCAAGATTGTGTGTTATTTAACGGGATCCTAGCCCACTAGGAACGAGGTTTCCCGAGTACTCGACAGAGGGTTAGAGGCTCGCCGAAAAATAGTGGGAGGCAAGTATTAAATTTGCAATATTCGTTTAATAACTTGCCATACGCGCTCATATCACATCATTCGTCAAATAAATTAATTATTAGTTTGACTAATATTTCATTGTTGTTTTAATAAAACAGTTGGACTGTATTCAAACTATTTCAATTAATAGTTGATTTTATAATTGGATTATAGTAATCAATATAATTGAATTTAACCTATTAAATTATAGTTGATTATATAGTTGGACTATAGTAATCATTATAATAAATAGTACCTAAAATCATTGATTAAATAGTTGGACTATTGGAATCAAGATAAATTGAAAGATTAGTGTTTAAAACATAATCCTGGGTGAAAATTTATTTAAACGACTTTAATTTTCGAATTGGGAATAAAATTTCAGGATGGTCCTGGAAACTAATAAGTTACTTTATTTGATAAAATAACATATTAGGCCTAAGCCCGGAGTTGAGAAAATAGTAGAGCATAATCTTTGGAAGATTCATGTGATGATAACTTTAGTGTTTAATCTGTTATGCTTGCCAAAAGGACTCCTTAATTTATTATTCAGAACTAAGGATTAGATCCTTAAAGTATGATAATGAAATTGAAGGATCTTCATAGATCTATTTTAGATCTTTGAAGTACTAAATTGCAATAGTAAATTCTTGGAGAGTTAATGGCTATACTCAATGAGTCAAAACTAGAGTTTGCAACATGGGGAGAAGCGCAAGGCGTACCTTACTTCGACATTCCGGATGGCCAATGCTTGGCCAAAGGCTTCTGGGGTACCTAAAAGGGCAAAGGAAAAATCATTATAATCTTCTGGGAAGATAAAGGACATATCCCAAAATGTCTGCCTAAATGTGGCAAATGGGATCGCGGAAGCGTGACTGCCGTTTGGACAAGGCAGACATGAAGGAATTGAAGACGAGCAAAGCTCTGACTTCAAATATGTTTGTCATAAACATGTTCACTGCTAGTATTAAAATTGGATTTTAGATACTGGAAGTGGTACATAAAGATGTACTGGTGTGCAGAATCTGCTATGAGCAGGATACTGACTTCAGATGAGATTTATCTGCGAATTGAAAACGGGACGAAAGTCGCTGTTTTAACCGTAGATACCTAAGTTTAGGAACTACCCTACGGGTGTGTACTTAAATTAGGAAACTGTTAAAATATAACTAGTTTGACTAGATACATTATCTCTATATCAGGGTTTAACCTGTTGCGGGTATACCTTTATATTCTAGAACACTAAAGTGTTTTATTAGATAAAGATGATATTGAGATAAACATATTAGATGTGAATAACAGTATTTATATTTTGAATATAAATAAATCTCAAACATATAACATGACAAACAAATAGCTCAAACTGATTTGATCAGAAGAGACTTAATTGTGGCATTGTTGTCTGGGACACAATTAAACAAGACTCGTATATGCACACTTTTGAAGAATGGATACTAGGACAAATTTGATTCTATTCAAATAAAGTCTACGAATCTAGTTTATTAGGCAAAGTGCCTGTAACACTATTTACTTGGTAAAAGTGTAAGTGCCACCGATCTGTTAGCCTTATTTCATAGTGAAACAAGTGGGCCCATCTCTAGCTAGGTTAGAAGTGGATATGAATATTTCGTGACCTACACGGATGTGGCATCGCGTTATGGTTATATGTGTTTATTTTGAAATGGGACTCCTCCCGGAACATGTCATCCTGACGGTGTTTCCGAACGGAGAAACCGAATTTTGTTGGACATGATAAGGTTAATCATGAGTCACTCTGAGCTACCATTTCCTTCAACGGATACGCACAAACAGTGTAGAACTTATTTAGAATAAGGTTCCATAAAAATCTGTTAGACTGATTTCATATTAGATATGAACATGAAAGAAACAAGTTTTTTCTCATTCCTGAAGATTTGGGTATGCTAGGCATATGTTTGGATGATACCAAACTAGAACCCAAATTGGATAAGTGTCTAAATTGTAGGTTATCCTAGGGATACCAAAGTATAGTACTTATACATCTCACCAGAGAACAATTTAATTGTTGCTCACCATGCGGTTTTCCTAAGAGGAATACCGATATGCAGTGGTAAGTGGGAGGAAAGTAAAACTCGATGAAAATCGGAGTAATACTGTTCCAGGCACCGAATCCTAATGGAACACAATTAGTTCATCAATGATGAAACTATACCAATAATCTTCGAATACACAATAACCACATAAGTCGGAGAGAGTCAGAAAATAACCTGGGGTATGGGTTTCTGATCTCACCTCATAAAGATGTCAATCTTATTGAGGAATACGAACTGATTACGTATAAGGAAGTGATACAAGGTATCGACTCCCTATTATGGCAAAGTGCCATGATGTCCGAAATGGATTCCATGTATATCAACTATGTTTGGATACTAGTTGTTGTACCGCAAGGCATTGTGCCTGCTGATACTATATAAGTCTTCTAGGAAGACATACATGGAAGGCAACATACCAACGTACTAAGCTAGGCTTGTAGCGAAAAGGTATCGTTATCAATATTATGTTGATTACGACGAAACCTTTTACCAGTTGCCACATTAAATCCATTTGGATAATGCTTGCTAATGCTGCATGTTTCATTTATGAAATATGGCAGCTGAATGCCAAAACCGATTTCCTTAACGGAAACCTTTTGGAGGATGTTTACAACATCCTGACGGTTTTGTCGTACCAAAAACTAGCAAACAAGGTTTGCAGGTTAATCGATCCATGTATAGATTGAAGCAAACATTGAGTTCTTGGAATTATCGTTTTGATATAATCATAATGGTGTATGATTTAATTCAAAACGAAAATGATTCTTGTGTATATAAGGAGGTTAGTGGGAGAGCACTGACATAAATGTCTTAAATAATGATGATATGTCATTTCTTGGAAATGATATTCCCATAAAATACAATCGGTGAAAGCTTGGCTTTCGAGAAAATTCTTCGTAGAATTCTTGGGAGAAACAACCTTTATTCTAGGAATAAAGATCTACTAGGATAGATTTAAAGTTGTTGACACTCTCTGAGAAATCGTACATTAATAAATGTACGTGACCTGGCGTCTCATACGTTTTGAGCATATGGATTCACAATCGGGCCAATCCAAGTGATAGCCATTGGATTGATGTTAAGAACATCCTTGAGTATCTTAGAGATCTAAGGATGCTATCTTATACTATGGAGAAGGAGAACTTGAAGTGACTAGGATCACCGTTGCAAGTTTCATGACCGACATAAACGACTGTAAGTCGCAACAACGGTACTATACAGTTTGAATAACGGTACAGTGAGCTGGAAATCTTCCAAGCAATATATTGTTACCGAATAAACAACAAAAGTGGATTATTGCTGCAGCTGAGGCAGCAATAAACCATTTGGGTCGATAACAAATCTAATTAGATTAGAATAGTTCTGTTAGCAGCTGAGCTAGGCTACAACGCAGGCTAAAGAATTAATGGTCTCATCAATGATCCAGATATATACTTCGATATTCATCTTATTCGTTCGGATCATACATCGTGGCGATGTGATGATCGTATAAATCGCATCAGATAATAATCATGCAAATCCGCTGACGAACCGTACATAGTTCGGGTGTAAGACACTCGAGTGACTGGCTATAGGCCAAGTGGGAGATTGTTGGACAGTTATGACCCATAGCGTCACTATTTGTACAGATCATGGTGTTGTTGTACAAATTAACTATGTGACAAAGGAAATTGCTCCTTATCATTTGTGATTAGATCACCAAGATGTATAAATGATAGGAGATCCTTATGATTAGTTCCTGGATTGAGATGATATGAGACAGTATCAATCCACGAAGGTTAATCATTAAATATCCCTAGTCGTAGTATTATCGAGATTGGACATCGATAATGCGGAATAGACTAGTATTACACTTGTGCGCGTTGTGAGGGTATAACGGCATAGTTATCATATATTTGGGTATAGGATACTCATGCAAGTGTAGTATGAGGTTGTGTTTTACCGATGGTACGGAAAACAGCTTCGCTCTGAATAGACCCCTCGGAATTCCATTGGTAGTATTACTATGTGTCTATGGAAGTCCGAATCAGGGTAGGTGTATTTGGTCTTAACCTGAGACTTGCACTGCTAATACTTGCGACAATCAATATACTTTGGTTTTAGGTTGTCCAGGGCTTTAACAGGTTCTGTGTACGCCTCTGCTGGGTATATTGAGAATCGTAGTGTATTGGGTGTGATGTCGAGATGGAAATATCACTCCAGTAATAGTGGAGATGATGATCACGTAGGATACGGAACTCGTTCTCTTATATGATGCAGCTATCGGGATATTATGACTAGGTCATGTTTATCCGATTATAGAGACTAGTTACTAGAGATCCGATATGTGCTTCGTATGGGGCAGACACATTTCCAGCCCCAGGCCTTGCACGTGACATTCGATACTGGATCGAAATATGCAATACTACGTATACTACGCCTGATATAGATCGCTTATTCCTGTAAGCATGTTTCTGGAGAATTGGGTAGGCATGGCGCTTTGCTAGAAGCCAACCTTGTCTTGTAAATCGGTAAAAACGTAGCACTAGGTACGTACGTGTTCGGATAGTCTGACGACCGTATTTACTAACAACATATCCGGGGATTTCATGGGTCGCTTCCCGAAGATTCACAGATGACGTATGACACGCACTTTATTTAATCTGGGATTAATCAGAAGAGAGAGAGAAAATTAATCTGAGATTAATTACGGAGATATTTTATCTAGGATAAAATATCATTTAAAGAGAGAGAATGGTTAATTTGGAATTAATCGATAGATTAATATATTCGATATATTAAACGAAATTATATTTGGACGCGGAATTAAAATCGGATTTTAATTCGGGTAAACGAGTTAATTTAGAATTAATTCGTTAGCGACGTGAATAGTAATTTTGCTAGGCATAATTGTTTAATTAAATTTGATTTAATTAACGTCGCGATGAAAGTTCTTTAATTCGGAATTAGCGAACCCGAGCCCGGGAGTGTTTGCGGGGCCACTCCGATTTAGAATCAAAGTGGGGCCCACAAGTCGCATCACGCGTCACATCACATCGCACATCATTAAAGTGATGGATGTCTTGTCACTTTGAGTGATTGACAACCAGTCATTATTCATGAGTGATGTGAGTTGATGTAAGTGGTTGGAAAGCATTTGATGGCTTGAAAGACATATATCATTATTTTATTAAATGGTATTTTGACTTTCAAATTTTGTTTATTTGATATACAAAATACAAACAACTCTTGTCTCTCTCTCTCTCATAGATTCGGCCATGAGGCCATTTTCTTCTTCTCTCCCTTTTGGATTTTGAAGCCATTTCTCTTCTTGTTTTCTTTGCTTGGCCGAGAACTATAACAAGTAATAGGATGATTTGTGGCAAATCATCAAGGTACTAGCACACAAAGAGGCATACAAGGTGATAGGGAAACCTACTTGTGAGCTTGGAATCACCATTGATAAAGCTTGGAGCTTGGAGTTCCATTCATGGAGTTGGCCGAATCCAAGGAGCTCAAAAGGAAGCCATTGCCGAGAGCTCAAGGAGACAAAAAAGCTTTGTTGTTCTTCGCATCGTAAAAGTCGTTCAATGTGAGTATGATTCCGCCATATTTCATTGTGTATTCACTTGTGTTTATGCTTGAAAATGATCCTTGGGACTTAATAGAAACCCAACACTCATGGGACACCTCAATTTTGTGTGTGTCCGAACAGAGAAACCAAACTTTGTTGGACATGGTAAGGTTAATGATGAGTCACTCTGAGCGACCAATTTCCTTCTGAGGATACACATTAAACAGTGCAATACTTATTTTGAATAAAGTTCCATAAAAATCTGTTAGACATACTTCATATTAGATATGAACAGGAAAGAAACCGGGGGTTTCTCATTCCTGAAGATTTGGGTATGCTGGGCATATAATTGAATGTTTGGATGATACCAAACTAGAACCCAAATCGGATAAGTGCCTATTTGTAGGTTGTCCTAGGGAACCCGAAGTATAGTACTTATACAACTCACAAGAGAACAATGTAATTGTTGCTCTCCATGCGGTTTTCCTAAGAGGAATAACTATATGCAGTGGTAGGTGGGAGGAAAGTAAAACTCGATGAAAATCGGAGTAATACTGTTCCAGGCACTGAATCCTCACGGAACACCAACAGTTCATCAGGGATGAAACTGTACCAATAATCTTCGAATACACAAGAATCGCGTAGGTCAGAGAGAGTCAGAAAAAAAACTTGGGAGGTATGGGTTTCTGATCTCACCTCATGTAGATATCAATCTTATTGAGGAAGACAAACCGGCTACGTATGAGGAAGTGATACAAGGTATCGACTCCTTTTATGGCAAAGTGCCATGAAGTCCGAAATGGATTCCATATATACAACCAAGTTTGAACATTGGTTGATGTACCATAAGGCATTGTGCATATTGGTACTATGTGAGTCTTCAAGGAAGACATACATGGATGGAAATTATAAATGTACATAGCTAGGCTTGTACAGAAAGGGTATCGTCAATGACATAGTGTCGACTACGACGAAACGTTTTCACTTGTTGCCATGATTAAATCCATTTGGATAATGCTTGCTAATGTTGCATGTTTCATTTATGAAATATGGCAGCTGAACGTCAAAACCGCTTTCCTTAACGGAAACCTTTTGGAGGATGTTTGTATGCAACATCCTGACGGTTTTGTCATGCAAAATATGCAAACAAGGTTTGCAAGTTAAATCAATCCATTTATGGATTGAAGCAAGGATTGCGTTCTTGGAACCAGCGTTTTGATGTAATCATAATGGTATATGATTTAATTCAAAACGAATATGATTCGCGTGTATATAAGAAGGTTAGTGGGAGTGCACTTACAATGAATGTCCTATTCATTGATGATGTATTGCTTCTTAGCAATAACATTCCCATAATATAATCGGTGAAAGCTTGGCTTTCATTAAAATTTTCATGAAATACTTGGGAAAAGCATGCTTTATTCTATGAATAAAGATCTACTGAGAAAGGTCTAGAAAGCTGCTGACAACCCTCCCGAGTTCGTACGTTTTTGAAATGTATGTGACCTAATGTCTCATATGCTTTGAGCATATGTAGACGCTATAAAGCCAATCCAGGTGATGGTCACTGGATTGATCTAAAGAACATCCTTGAGTATCTTGGACGAACTAAGGATGCTTTCTAGAAATATGGAGAAATGAGAACTTGAGGTGACTAGGTTCACCGCTGCAAGTTTCCAAACCGACAAAGACGACTTTAAGTCGCAATAAGGGTACATATTAGTTTGAATAACGGAACAGTGAGCTGGAAATCTTCCAAGCAAGATACCGTTGCCGAATAAATAACAAAAGCGGAACATTGATGCAGCTGACACAGCAAAAGAAGCATTTTGGATCTATATAATCCTAATTGGATTAGGAGTAGTTCTGTTAGCAGCTGAGCCTGGCTACAGCGTAGGCTAAGGAACCGCGGTCTCATCAACGATCCAAGTATATATACTTCAACTATTTCATCTGATTCGTCAGATCATACATCGTGCCGATGTGATGATCGCATAAAACGCATCAGATGATAACATTACAAATCCGCTGACGAAAGATGTTTCTCAGCAGAAGTTTGAGCGAATCGTACATGGTTCAGGCGTATGACACTTGAGTGATTGGCTATAGGCCAAGTGGGAGATTGTTGGACAATTATGACCCATAGCATCACTATTTGTACAGAACATGATGTTGTTGTACAAATTAACTATGTGACAAAAGAAATTGCTCTTTTATCATTTGTAATTGGATTATCGGGATTATATAAATGATAAAAGTTCATATGATTAGTACCGGATTAATAAGACATGAGACAGTATTAATCCACGTAAGGTTTAATCATTAAATATCCATAGTCGTAGTATTATCGAGACTGAACATCGATGATGTGGAATAGACTAGTATTACACTTGTGCGTGTTATGGAAGCGTAACGGCATAGTTCTCATATATTTGGGTATTGGATACTCATGCAAGTGTAATAGGAGGTTCTGTTTACCGATGGTATTGAAACATCTTCGCTCTGGATAGACCCATCGGAATCTCATTGGTAGTATGACTATGTGTCTATGGGAATCTGAATCAGGGTAGATGTATTTTGTCTTAACCTAAGACTTACATCGCTAATACTTGCGATAATCACTATACTTTGGTTTTGGTCGTCCGCGGCTTTAACAGGTTCTGTGTACGCCTCTTCTGGGTATACTGAGAATCGTAGTGTATTGGGGTGTGATGTCAAGATGGAAGTATCACTTCATTCATATGGAGATGATGATCACGTAGGATACGGAACTAGTACTCTTAAGTACTACAGTCATCGGGATAATATGACTAGGTCATGATTATCCGAATATAGAGACTAGTTACCAAAGATCCGATATATGCTTCGTACGGGGAAGACATAATTCCAGCCACAGCCCTAGCATGTGACATTTGATACTGGATCGCAATACGCAATACTACGTATGCTACTTCTGACAAAGATTACATATTCCTTTACAGAATATTTCTGGAGAATTGGATAGGCACGGTGCTTTTCTAGAAGCCAACCATTTCTTGTAAATTGGTAAGAACGTAGTACCGGGTACGCACGTATTCGGATAGTCCGATTACCGTATTTACTGCCAACATATCCAGGGATCTCTTAGGTCGCTTCCCGAAGATTCACCGATGAGATTTGACTCGAACAGAAAATTAATTTGAGATTAATTATTAGAGAGAAAATAATTCTGGGATTAATTACGGCAATAAATTAATCTGGGATTAATTAAAAGAGAAAATATTAATATGGGATTAATTACGTCAAGAATTTATCTGTGATTAAATTCTTCGAGAACAGAGAACGCGATTAATTTAGAATTAATCGGTAAAGTAAATTTAATAGTGAAATTAGATTTTACTATTTAATTTATTTATTTGGGCTAAAAATATATTGGATATATTAAATGAAATTGTATTTCAAAGCGGAATTAAAATTGGATTTTAATTCGTGCGAACGAATTAATTTAGAATTAATTCGTAAGCGACTTTAGTAATAATTTTGCGAGGCATTATTATTTAAATTAATTTGATTTAATTACGTCACAACCGAAAATTCGTTTAATCGGATTAAATGAACCCGAGCCCGAAGTGTGTTGAGCAAGCCTACTTGAATTTTGAATTTAAAATGGGGCCCACCAACTTACATCAAATGTCTTCACAAGATTGATGGTGGTAGTTGAAAGCATTTAATGAATCTTACACAACACACTTTTGACTTTTGCTTTTTTGAAAAGTACATACATTTTTTTTGGAAAAAGAAATTGGTAATTTGTTTTTTGGAAAAAAAAAACACAAAAACTCTTCTCTCTCTTTTCTCTACCATGGCCGAATGGGTTTCTTCTTGGAGGAGAAATTTTTTCTTTCAATTTTGTTCTTGCTAGCACATAAAGGAGTGACTCGACATGAGTCTATGGGGGATGTCCCCAGTCGACTGAACCAGATAAAGGTTCAGGAGTACCATTCATTCGACAAGTGTCAACTGAACCAGAAGAAGGTTCAGGAGTACCATTCATTCGACAAGTGTCGACTGGACAGAAGAA